>NW_010577764.1:326043-338873 GCF_000705375.1 Tinamus guttatus
GCAGCCAGCGAGGGCAGCGCAGTGCGCTCAGAGGAGCCCGCGGGGCCGCGCGCTGCCTTCCAGAGCCAGCTACTCCCTGCGCCCCTGCGAGCGCTGAGCAGCGGCAGGGAGATGAGCCCAGGCAGCTCCCCGGGCTCTCGGAGGACAGAAGCATGCAGTTGTCAACAGCGTTTTCCCCAGTGCTACCAAAATCTGGGACAAGTCATAGCAGGCGTGTAATAAATTTGCCCTGTCAAATACTCCATTGGAAGAGTTTCTCCTGGCACTGAGGAGGGGAGACCTCCTGCCCTGGATAGGAAGAAAGGAGGAGACTAAGGTTTGTAACCAGATACTACTGCGGTATCTCTTTCCTCTCTGTTGAGCTCAATGCAGCCCATGCAAGGCACATCTTCCCAAAGGTCAGACACCTTCGGATGATGGCTTGCCTGGCCAGACAGGCTGTGGGAAGCACCACCCGGATTGCTGGGGGCTGGCGGACAGGGCCCAGGGCAAGGAGAGGGTGTCTCCTGTTCTGTCTCCTGCTCTCCCTGGTTTTCCTCTCCATCGCTTGGCAGGCAGCTGGGATGCACCACCCAAACACTGTGGTTTGCAGGCCCCCTCTGTAGGCCCAGAGGCAGAGAGCTGGTTTTCTGTGCACAAGAAGTGCTGTCCTCCTGCACAAGAGCAACTTTCTTCATCCTGCCTGCAGGTTTTCGAACAATCATACATTCAAAGTGAACAGCCTCGTAAGCCGGGCAGGAGGAAAGGCAGGTTATTTCAGGCTTTCTTCTGCTAGGCAAGGACGGAGGTTTATGGCTAAAGCACAGAACTGGGGATTAGGACATCCCAAGCTGCATCCCTGCCAGCAGACTGCTCCTCCCAGCAGGCACGGTGGCAACCCATGTCCTTGGGAGCCCGATGTCACTCAGGGCAAAGCCTCTCCGTGAGGTTTCCCACGCTGGGCTGACCGTGTCCTGCTGGGGCAGCGTGATCTGCAAAGCAGCTCTGAGACACTTACTTTCCTCACCAGCTACTCTGCTTTTTTACAGCAAAACTGAAAGAAAACATTTCCTGATGCACTAGTTCGGGGAAATGTCTTCCTGATTCACCTCTCCCCATTTCAGTGAAAAAATCACTGGAAGTGACAAAGAAACAGGAATAGCTCCCAAGGGATTTTCAGGTGGAGCAAAAGAGACAAGGTCTTGGGATAGGGAGGGGGAATTCAGGGTATTCGATGCTTCCAGATCAGCTCCACGTGCTCCTGCGAAGAGCATCCAATCCAGATTTGAATCCCTGACACTTTCCCAAAATACGAGCAGGCACCAATGGGCCCTACTTCAGACGAGCAAGGGAGGGGATATTCCAAGACATGACTTGCCAGGCAGGTATTGGGAGCTGGGGAGACCACCTGCATCCACCAGCACCAGGAACCTGGGGCTAAGAATGAGCCACTTGGGCATCCCTGTGACTGCCTAGTGCTGGGCTGCCAGCACTGCTGCCTGCAGCGCAGCCAGATCAGGACGTGCTCTTTACTGACAAGGCTTTGGTGGCAGCAAGAGTTAGCAGAAAAATTTCTCGGCCTTGGATCTTAATGAGATTCATCTCCAGAAAAGCCCAGGCTTCTCCCTGCACTTTGCAAGCGGAAAGGGATCACCTGAGGACTTCGAAAGAAAAAGAATTAGCACTGCAAGAGGAGAGCTCAGCAAGAACGGAGTTGAGCCCAGGCCATGTACGTGTCAGGGCAGCATTTCACTCCATCTGTGGTATGGACATTCGAGTCTGCTGGAGCCCAGGTTAAAGAAATACACAGTCATGTATCTGCCACAAGCAAGCGAGATGCCACATAAAGGTCACACGGAAACTGACCTCTCTGTGATTCCCTAGGAGTAAAATCGAATTTGTGGCTACAGTAATTTAAGAAAAAATACCAGAATTGCTGTTCAGGCTGCACATAGCTTGGGATCTGGTTTCAAGGGCTTTGCAGGGACATTCCATGCCACTTCCAAATAGTTAAAAAGTACTTTGTACCAGCAGAATTTTGCAGAGTTTTTTTCCAGCTAGTCCTGCAGGCTACCATGGGGAAACTCACCAGCAGGATTTCTGTAGGACTCTGACTCACACAGGAACTTTTATTGCTGCTTTTAAATATTTGACTGCCTTTTGGCTGCTGGCAGCAAAGTTATTAAATGCTTTACCAGACGTGGCCAGAAGCTGTTTTATAAAAACATCTTGGCCTGGCATAAGGCATATGTCTCTACTTATCTCTATATCACGTGTTCAAAGCCTTCACATGTCCCCTAGCAGCAGAAAAAACTTGGGACCTTTATATTTCTAGACTTTGGACAAACAGAGCATCCAATGTCCTGTGCTCATGCGAGTAAATCTTCTGGCTTGCAAATGGTCCCGCTGTAATAAACAGGATGCATCAACTTTGCAGGAGCAAAGACCACAGGGCCCCACTACAGACTTTGGGTTATGGTTCATATCTACAGCTCTGTGGCCTGATCTTGCCAGGATCTGTCTATTTGGATGCTCAGCCCTTACTCAAGGGATTAGGTTGAGTGAGCTGCTCTTACTCTGACAAGCAGTTCTGTTAATGTCACTGAGTTGGGTGACATTTTTAGTACCGTGTGACACATTTCTTCTTTGCTCAAAGCTCTTTCCCCTCCGTTATTGTTGTTTTCTCCCTTCATGTTCCTCACACAAATTAAAGATGAAACAAAGAAAAAGACTGCCATGAACCAGAGAAGAAATGAACTCCTTTCCAGCACTGCATGGAAGAAAGCAGGAATAAAATCCCAGTCTGTTTCTGATTTCACAACAGCAGTGAATCAGAGTGTTCTCCTAAAGGGGCTGTTCATCATACACGTTCCTGTGTTTGGTTGCATCTCTCCCTGATTATTTTGCACGGTGATTTGGTGATCAAAATAAGAGTGTTAGCGCTAGAAGTGCTCATTACCCACCTGCTCAGATAGGTGTGCTTCAGTAAAGTAACAAATATAGCTTAAACTTTTCTGTAACCCTTAGCAAGCAGTTTAGAGCTGCACACACCTGAAGGGGTGATAAACACATGTGGGTAGGCAGAAGGAGAAAGGATTTGCACAACGTCATTGGCAGAGGAGGCTGGAAGCAGCCTGATTCCTATTGCTTTGAGGAGAGGAAGAAATGCCTAGACCGCCTCTGGGTGGCTTGTGACAATTTACCTCTAAATTGATTAATGCAGGTGCTGCTAAGCATCTCACCTCAGCAGCTCAGAGACTGCCAGATTCACCAGGACAGCCAGGCTCAGGTATCAGGCCTGCACTGAGCTCCTTGCTTCCTTGGTATCAATATTTGAACCAAGTAGCTTGTAACTATCTTAGGTTAGTCTACACAGCCTTTGCTTTCAGCATGTCTTGCATGTGATATAGAGTTAGTGAGGCTAAACTCAGCTGTAAACCAGGGCAGAATGAGCACCAGCCTCCGATGAGAATCATGGCACTGATAATTAATCTTGCATTCCCACCTTTTGCTCGGGTACAGTTGGCCCTGCTGGGCTGCAGGAGCAGAATGAACCCATTTAAGGAATCCAGAAGCCTCACTGGCAGCCTGCTGGGTGCAAGTCCTCCCTGCTCCTGGCCATGCATGTACAGCACCCAACACACACCTTGACCAACTGCATCCAAACCACCGCTCGCCACAAAGGCTGACTTAGGCTTCATTGCAGACACCCACACAGACCTGCTGGTAGGTGCAAATCCCAGCGCAGGCATTCGCCAAAACCTGAGGAGCAGGATGTGCTTTGTTTGAAGGTGTTTTCTCCTCACACCAGAAGACGCACTGAGCAACCCTGCAGGGGCCCAAAGAGCCCGGGCAGGGCAGAGTCCAGCATTATGAAGGGTCGCTGGTGCCCTCTGTTGTCACAAAAAAATATAGGAGTTCCTGACAGCAGGAGTGGGACATGGCACCCAGAGTGGGGTGCAGGGCACCTCTTTTGGCTGCAAATATTGCGACAGAGCTGAGCCTGGCAGCTCCGATGCAACCCCCAACATGGACTGTGCTAGGAGCTGAATAAGTTTAGCTTTGCACTGAGTAGGTTTCGAGTTGCACATACTGGCGGGGCCAGTCCTTGCGTGCACCCCCTCAGTTGTCTTCTAGAACAGCCAAACTCACCACAGTCCAGGTGTCAGTGACATCCACACAGGGCAGGAATGGCTGCTCCTGGCTTGGCTCCATCTCCAAACGGAACTGCTGCACCAGCCACAGGATCTCAGATCTTCTGAAGATACTGTTCTTGCCTGCCTAATTACCAACAAGGACACAACTGAAACACAATGCCCAGGCTTCCTAAGTAAATCTTGCACGTGCATAATAGCCCCTTTTTTCTTTAAAAGAGCAGCATTGCCATATGTCTGAGCCCAATGCCTTGATACACGCAGTAGCACTCAGTAGCATCCACTCAGCAAAGCCCCCCACTGCCCCAGGTCAGTATAGAGCTGCCACTCATCAAGAATTTCTCACAGTCAGAAACAGCTGCACATTCCTGTAGCAGTGCTTGGCATGTCGAGGCGTTGTGACCCAGCACTGTGCTGGGGCCCTGCAGCCCCGTAAGCACCGCTACCAGGGACCCAAAGCTCAGTCACTGGGGCTGGTCAACGCCACTCTCCCAACATCACCTGGCAAGCTTGAGCAGCAGCCAAGGGGACAAAAACCACCTTGACAGGGTGGCTGCCAAGATTTCAGGGGGCATTCTGCATCTCCCACACCGTGCTACTGCTGCCATTGTGCTTGTTAATCATCGCTCCAGAGCTGGTCACTCACCTACAATCTGCTGGGGCAAGCATTGCAAGGATGCAGGTGTTATGGTAGCACAGCTATCACCTTAAAAATTCATATATTAAATCAGGGTCTTAACTGGAGCAGATAGGTTTCATTCTGTTCAAAGCAGAACAGATATCTGTAGGAACTGGGCTGGTTTCTGCCCATGCAGTAATAGTCAGCTTTAAGTTGTAAGGACACTGCAAAGCAATACTATGGAAAGTGACTGCTCTGAATTTATTATGGTTAATTATTATTTTAATAATAGCAGTGGAGTTAGCACCTAACAAAAAGAACCTCTTTAAGGTCTATAAATGTTCATGTAATTAAGTCTTAACATTAGCAGTTTTTTGGAGATGAAAGAAAAATTGCTACCTGGTCAACTCGGTATAAATTTTAACTCTTTGTGAATTATCTCTGCACAAAATGCTTTTTTTTTTTTTCACATTACTTGCTAAAACCAGATGCAACAATGGTAAGCCTTGCTTGCTTGTTACCTTTTGCTAGTAAAGCAGCACAGGAGTTAAATATAGCAGTTATGTGCCCTATTTTTTTCTGCAGTTCAATAAACTGTAATCAGGAATCATTTCCATATCACAGAGAAAATCTTTCCTCCTAAAACCACTCTGCAATTCTCTCTTCAAATCAAAAGACACTCTTGCCTCCAAAGACCTCATCCTAGCTGTGGGAACTGTAGGTTAAGAAACTGTAGACAGCGGCAGCAATTCACAACGTCCCATGAATGAACGTCAAGCAAATATCCTCGAACACCAACCACCCTCTCTATAAGCTGGAGCCCTATCTGAGAGGGCAATGGGACCAAGTTTTTCCACTAAGGAGAAGGGTTGTTCTCAATGGGACTTGACAAGCCCCTAGGCCTTGCAAAGACCCCAGGGCAGACATGGGCTCAGACGCTGGAGCAGGGGGAGTGTGGTTCATCCTTAACTCTGTGAACCAGCTTAGGTCACCTGCACCGCTGGTCGTAGGACGGTTGCTGCCTCCACATCCCCCAGGCTGCAAGATGAAGGTTGAGCCCCATTAAGGTTTCCAGAGAGATCTTGGCCCAAATACCAGAGCTCTGTCCTCATTCTTGCTTGCAAATTCAGCCTGTTTGACCCCAAAGGCTCTGATTGTTAAGTGATCATCCTATTCCCCTCTCTGTGGGTCACACTGCTCACAGGGGAGGCGAGCACATCTAGCCCATCTAAACCTACCTTAGGAATTCCTATGTCGGCACTGTCTATTTTCTTTCACAATCCCATTTTCTTTTCCTGAATTTCTGGAAAGGTACTGGCATTTCTCCAGGCTTCTCTCAAGTGCAGCCTACACATGGAAATAAAAACAGTTAGAAAGGGATTGGTCACACTAATTGGCTGAGCACCTCCAGCAGTGCTGAGACACACAGGGAGCAGGAAGAGGTGTGGATCTTCACACCTTCTCTATTAACTACAAAGACTGTCTGTTTCCAGTGCATGTTTGCTTGCTCCACATCTCTTCACCCCCTGCAAAGCTGAGGGATGGTGGCTGTCTGAGCTCCCAGGCCATATAGAGTCCCACATATGCAAAGGCACAAGGTCTAGGAAGGATTGGTTTCTAGACAAGGCCCATGTAGGAGCATGGCATGGGCAACATTCTGCCTGCTGTAGGCCACATAGATATGCAGAGCTCCTTGCAGGGGCTCCAATCTCAACTAGACCCAGTACGCACTAATACAGCCAATGATATATAGTGTAATTGCACTGAGCAAGCAGGGAGCCTGACCTTGTCACAGTAGATATCATCTGCACCTGGGCAGGTAGGACCTGGCAAATTGCTGCAAGGTCTTGTGGTGCCATCACAATAGCATCTTCAGGATTCCTGTGTGTGTCTCCACCTGGATCTTCCTCTCCTAAAAGTACATTGGAAATATTCCCTCCAGAGGGCTTATCCACTGCACTAATTTACCTTCCTCTATTTCAAACAAGTTTTAAAACAAAGAGGAGGTATCAGAGGAAGGCAAATCCTGGCAAGAACAGTTATTCCAAAAACTGTTCCATGATGACACAGGTGGAAATTACAACTAAAATGGACAGAAAATAAAGATATTATTTAAAAAATGGAAGAAACCTTTGAGTGAGGCTTGCCACAGAGTTGGTGGAACTTCAGGAGATGCTTAAGAAAAATGCTACTGGGCTGTAGATGTTACAAGACAACTTTGCCGTGCTTTTCTGAAGCTAGAAAGTCAACCAACGAAAGGAAAGCTATAAAAAAATGAGGCTGATAGCCAGCAAGCAGAGTGCTTTAGTCTGTCAGGCTGCTTTCAATCTGAGTGGGACAATCAGACCAGGCCATCCAAAAACATATATTTTTAGGACAATGTTCAAGAAAATTATGTTTTTGAAAATAAAATTTCACTTTGCCAGTAATATTTTCCATGCTTGCTTCTTTCAAAACATTATGCTAAATATAGCCTTTGACCAGTGCAATTTATTCTGCTTGAGCCTGTCTTTCTTCTTTAAAGCGGGATTTATATATCAACACAACCTTTTTAGAGGGTTTTAGATTCCCAGGTTAAACATACTTTCAAAGCAGATATCTCCCCATGGCAGGCAGAGGAAAGCACAAAATTCGTGATATTTTAATCACACCAGGAAGATCAATGGATGATTTTATGCTTTTCTGCGGAGCAGGCATGTCAGGGGAAAAAAAATCACATATATCGATTCTCAGGCATCAGATAAATGAATAATAGGGTGAAATGTCCTGCGTAAGTTCTTTGCAGGTCTTATGCAAGCTGCCTGCCAAGGAAATGTAGCCGTGCATGTAGGTTGTGATTATGCTAAAGAGGCACTAAATTAGTACATTACATGCCCCATTTAGCGCTACTGTGCAAAATCTGAGAGTGCTAATACATTTTGTTTCTAGGGTCAAGAATCATTAAAGAATGGATTTGTGGTCATTCATTAGCCAGGAAATTAAAGTTTGACAGCTGCTTTTCAGTTCTGATTTCTCTTAAATGGCAGTATTATATTAGAAGACTTTTTTTCCCCCCTCTCTCCCTTTTTTATTTCCAGGCTGTAGAATGGTCATCCATAAAGCACAGTATCCTCAAGTCATCCAGCCATACTTGTTTCCTAGGACTGCTGTAAATCTTAGGAGATTATTTACAGGGGCTGACAACGTTGCTATGTACTATTGTTTCTTTCTTAGCTATATGGTTGTAAATGGTCCGGCTTGGGAGATTTAACTCCACTTCTGCTAGCTTTGCATTACAAAAGAACCATACATGGTGCACTGCAAAAACAAGGCCCTGCAGTCCCCTGTGTTCCAGCAGTCCCAGGAGAGCAAATGGAAGTTATACATGCGTATTTAGAGAGAATAAATCCTTTCATATAAACAAAGGGAATAAATAAATCAACAGGCCTCTCAACTCTAAGCAGAGCTCTGGATAGGAGAAACCCTGCTTGCCCACTAAGGTAGACATGTAAAACTGTCCCCAGTAACCCTGACAATATTCCTCAGATTAGGGTCTCCATTCTGCAAAAGTGTCTGCACGTGAGAAGTCTCACTGAATTCGAGGGTACAACTCGTGTGAATACATGACACGCTGTAGACACAAGTGTTTGCCAAAGTGGCAGCCAGCTGATGAAACACATAATCCAAAGAGAGATCAGCTGTCAGTGGAGATGGATTTGTTCTCCACTCTTTCAGCAGCCACTGCAAAGTAATATATACTTATATATAATATATTAAACTCCTCTTTCCTGTTTTATTACCAAATTTATATCAACAGAGTCTTACTTTCCCCACATAATGATCCTAACAAGAGCAGTATTTTACTTCTCCATACCACTGCTCTTTCCATTTCATAAACTACAGCCAACACCTGAGCATCTTAATTGTTCTTCCGAGTTAAATCTCACTTCCTGATGTGAATAAAACTACTTATATAGTTTGTATTTAAGTGTTCAGGTCTCTGCAGAACTGGTTCTTCTCCCTCCAAAAAAACAGCACTGAAAATGCAGCTTTGCATGGGATGACAGCATAAAGAAGGAAGAAAAAAAATTATATGCTGGGGAAAAAAAACCCCACCACATCTGCCTGGAACCTTTCCCACTGATCAGAGCCCATGGGCTGCCGTTTGATTAATCTCTGCATCAATACCTAAAATCCATGTAATACTCAGATATGTTACATTAATAATGCCAATGTCCAATTGGATTGGTCTCATTATTTGTACTCCCAGAACCACTCACTCCTAGTCAGAAGAATTATGATGTGACTGGCAACATTGCTAATTAACAAAACTTACAAAAAATGTTGTTCTGCATTCCACTCACCACAAACCACTATCCCTCTCAAGCAAACTAGCAAATAACCTCCCAACTGACACAGGACATCTGAGCAGAAACTCAAAGGACTTGCAGAACAGAAACCGATTAAATCGAGTAATTTATTCATTAGAAATTATTTCCTCTTTTATAAATTGGTAGAATAGACAGGCCATATTTTACAATGATAAAGTATTGCTCACTTCTAAAGACCCCATAGGCTTTGACATATTTATGCTGCATGCATTTCCCTTTCACTGCAAAGTGGCTGTCCCTAGAGAGCAGAGCAGCAGGCACCGAGCATGACTGTCACACCAACCCACCTCTACCTTTGAGGATTACTCAGCGGCCTTAATACACCTAACTGCTGCTGTGCTCCCAGCCCCAGGCATTACAAGAAGCAGGAGAAGGTCCTTGAAATTTCAAAGCCTGGTTAGAAAGAGCTTGGAGGGGATTCTGGCTTGTGTGCAGTGTCCTCACAGGGTACCATGAACGGTACCCTTCATGGTCTGAGATGCTTCTTGGCCACCATGAATGTGTTTGTGTAAAAAGTAGTTGATGGTCTCTTATAGGCAAGCAACTCTGGAAACTGAAGTTTTCCTGAGAACAAGACAATACCCAGAAAACGCACCCAGAAAAAACAATCATCCTCTGATCCTCTGATACAACTACGGGAGATGGAGGAAGCCAGCTTTGGATAGCTGCTAGCCAAGATACTTTCTAAGGCCCTACCTGCCGGTATCGTCACGGTTGAAGGTCATCAGGGATGCAGATACTGAGACCAGGCCTGAGACAGGACCAGTTTTGGGCACTGGCACCCTGTGCGCTTTCCTGTTGCTTGCTGTCACTAGCCCCATCGCAGCCATCCTTCTCCAAAGGGAGCCGAAGGCCAGGCCAGCCCTCACCATACTGCCCACTGCACCCTCGGCAGACTTTAAAAAAAAAAAAAAAAAAAAAAAAAAAAAAAAACCCAACCCCACACCCCCCGAAAAGAGGCGGGGGGGGCAGATGTGCAGGAGCTAGGTGGTTGCACGGTGCTTGAAAGAACTTGATGAGGCTCCCAGGCCGAGCGTTATCTCCCGTTTCCTTTGAGATCCCCCCCGAGATGGCCTTCCCAAAGCCACCACTGAGGCGGCCCGCTCGGCTTTTGTCTCCGTCGGCAAAGCAGTTTCTGCCCCAGTGGCTCTGAACAAGGCTTCCATTAACTCCGTCCCTGCGAGGGCAGCACGTGGAACAAAAAGCCCAACACCGCGTCCCAGCCCTCAGACAAGCCTGGAAACAAATGGTGCAGGAATTTGTCAGAATAGAATCATCCGCTCAGTGTCACTGCATATATTTACCTACCTCAGCGCCTATTCAGGCCCTCCCAAAAAGGGCAATATTAACAGAGCTGGATGGGACACCATCGCCATGGCAACACCGCTGCAGAAAAATTACGGTTGCCCCGGCAAAGGAAATCCATTTTTTGAGAGCCATCCAAAGTTCAGGGCTACTTTTGATTTTAAAAACAGCTCCCGTTCAACTTATGCTCATTCCCTCAGGATGAAAACATTTAAGCAATAGTCACTGTGCCACCTGCGTGGTAGAAGGCCATGGGAGGATGTTCACTGACGAAGAGGTCTAGCAGATACGCAATGCTACAAAACACATGCTTGTCAACAAAGTAAATTATTAGCCCACTGGGGAAAACTTGCAGGCTGAGAGAACTTGTTTGATGCCATTAGGCTTGCAGTAAAAGCCAGCGCACAAAAGATATCTGGATGCTGCATCCAAAACTGGGAGAGAAAGCTTAAGGAAAGGTTCCACCTTTCACTAAATCAATAATCATTCCTTTCAAAAAAAAATGAATTTAAATAAAATGCCTTTTAATATGGGGGAAAAGAAGGGAGAAAATAGCAAAGAAAGCTGCCAGAAGGCAAGAACTGCAGGAGAAAAGTGGGCCTCATTGAAATGAGAGCTAGACACTGCAGAGGTTATTAAAGCTAATAGCAAAAAAAATCCCTTAACTCTAAATCAAGGGGCTGATCTGTCATGTGGGAGATAGAAACTATTGAGAATTTAGGTATGTCCCCAAACCATAGGAGCACAAAGCCCCAGTTTTTGAATACAGGGATGCGAGCAGGAGAGTAGAGCGTAGGTGACTAACAGGAACAAGCACAAGAGACCAAGTCATTTGGGGAAATCAGTCCCTGCAGCTTTCACAGGGGCATGCTGGATGCATGCACAGCAAATCCAGCAGGAAGTCTATCTGTCCCGTCATGATGTTTCTGTTCTCATGCACCAAAGTTTAAGGATAAAGAGAAAAAAAGAAAAATCCTATGAAATTAATATCGTGTGTCATTTGTTTGACTTTAGTGGTATAGCTAGAGTTTAGGACACTCTTCCAAAAGAGGGAATAGGGGCATTGAATGAAGCATGTCGAACTTGGTTGAAGAACATAGGAAAGGTCATTCTGCTGGCAGTCATACCAGCACTGAGAAATCCATCACCAAAGGGCACTCTGGATGCCTGAGGAGGCTGTAAAGGTTTTTGAAGCTGTTTACTGAGTTAGGGAAGACAGGACCACTCTAATAGCTATAAGCAGATGTGGGGGATTGAACTGGCTGCAAGTGACTGGAGGGAGATTGCTAGGCTGTAAGAGCAAACCAGTAGGGCACCTCATCAAGAAGACTTGGAGAAGTCTTCTTCAGTGTTGTCTGTTGTGACCTTAGCATGCAGGGTGGAATGCCTATAAAATCAGTCAGGAACAAAAAGTTTGGAGGCACTGTCAAGAGGGAAAGCACTGATAAGGCAGAAGACAAGAGAACTGGATGGTTACAAGGACAGGAGGAAGACAAAACTAATAATAATACATCTAGATAGCAACAGCAGGAGTTTCTGCAGATGCCTTGGCACTTTGTTGGAAATAGAAGTTGGAATAATCTCCCCATAGGAACTGGACAAAGAAAATATGCTATTTTTGAGAGGGAATGTCACCAGCTGGAAATGTAGATCCTTACTGCTGGGCATGGGTTCATCCCTGTTCTGGGTCTGTGTTTCTGGAGCAGTGGATGGACTGGTAGGCCACCTCAGCTACAGAGAGGAGACACAGCAGCTGTAACTTTAGGAACTGTTTTCACTTAGAGGCACATAGCGCAAAAGCCTAGGATCCCTGTTTATAATCCTGTTGTAGGAATTGGATCTGGCTGACTTGCTGAACATAACGGGGCCTCTGTATTTTCCTTAGTTTTCCACTGAATTTCTGCAGATGTGATGTCCCCTTGTGATGCACAAAGGGACCAGGAGAGGCCCTGCACATCATAACACCTGCAGTTCTTCTTCCCCGTAAAACTCTTCAGTAGGAACTGCTGTTACAGCCCATCTTCTTACTCCCCATAGGGCAGAGGCATTCCAAGACTCCTACAAGGTATGGGGCAGCGTTTGGCTGGGTGATGCTCTACATGCTGAGACTGGACAACGGAGAAGTTAAACAGAGAGGACAATGCTTTTTATGCTGATGGCATGACCCAGACTTTAGCTACTGGTAATGCTTTCAAAAGGTTTGTAGATACACGTGGAGGTCTAGGTGTTAGGTGCTGAATTTATAAATCCAGTGTGAGAAGCAGTTCTGGAAGGGAAGCAGTCCAGCAGCCTCACACTTTCACTTCATGATTCTTGACAATTTACAGCACTGATTTGCATTAAAACCAAAGGAGAATTCTTGAAATAGCGCCATAATTATCCTGCAGAGAAGCCTCAGATGAC
>NW_010577764.1:338930-404099 GCF_000705375.1 Tinamus guttatus
TGTAGCTATGTTTAATATGCCAGAGAGTTCAGCACACTCTGGCTATCCTGGCTGCAGTTTGGCCACCTGCACATAAACATCCTGGTGAAGACACTCTGAATGACAGAAGACTCAACAACCTCTACTGTAGGGCTGTTCGGGTGGCACTGGGAGGAAAAGCTCTGAACTGTAGCTTCACACAGTGACTTTGTGCCACTGAACTTCCAGGTTGTTACTGGAAAGGCTGCTCTATCTGTCCGAGCTACAGCTGGAAAATAAACCTGTCCAGCTGAAATACACTAGAAATACTAATGCTTATCAAGTGTGTGTGCTTAAGTCCTAGGAAGGCTGACTAGAGTCGACATGCAAAGGTGCCTCTTCTTGCTTGTTTTGAGCCTTCCATTCAGGAATTTCATTTGATACCCTATATGAGGGGGTATGGATCATGGTCACCCTTTGTTCACCTTACTTGTTCCATAAAAAACTGCTTTTTCAACAGAGGTCAAGCAAACGACTCTGTGTTGCTAAAAAGGTAGTCCTTTCCCCTCACAGCCCTCCACAAAGAAAGTCCTCGTTCAGGGGTAAAGTGACATATACACAGAGTGAAACAGCAGGATCCAAGTCCTCCAGACTTCTGCAGGTAGAGCCCAACACTCCCCACACCACAGCCCCACTTGGCTGCCAGTATCTGCCTTCCTTCACCTGCCATTTAGGGACTGCCAACAGATCAGCTGCTGTCCCCACCTGCCTGTGGCCATGCGCCTGTCTGCTTTCCCAGGATTGGGATCCCAGAATCCCCACTCTCACAGCAACACCAGATTGCTTCCTCTGCTCGCTCTTCTTTCCTGACAGGGCCCTATTCTTCCCCCACTCCCCGGTGTGGTGCCCAGCATCAGGAAGGCTCCTTGCCTAGGGCTCTAGGACCCCTTCCCAAGCAGAGGGAATGTAGCAAGTAGCAGGAAACTCCAGGAGAAAATTCTGCTACATCGCTCATGAGACTTCATATCCATGGCCAATGGG
Source organism: Tinamus guttatus (assembly GCF_000705375.1). The sequence goes on from NW_010577764.1 coordinate 339,930, forward strand.
CAATCAGAGTCGAGAACATCAAACAACAAGCCCTAGACACCTGCTAAATGCTCTTAAGGATCAGCATGGTCCTAAGACATGCTCCCTTCTGAGTCTCTGTCTCTGTTCTGCCAGATTTCCTGAGTAACCTGCTCTGCACAGCAATTCTCTCAATCCCGATGGCAAGAAATATTTAAGAGACTGACGCTGCATGTGATAAACAGCATGACCCTTGGCAGCAGTAAGGCAGACCCTTTCCCTCAGCTATGACCACAGCGTCTCCATATTAAGCTCTTCATGTCATTAAGTGGCCCTGCAGGGAACAGCGGAAAGCATGATTGGGAAAGGTAATGAATATCTACAGCATTACAAGGAAAGGCTCAATGAATCAATGCCTTTTGTCTTATTCCCATGGCCATGACTTGTTCCCACTAGTAACAGGAGATGGTTTGAAATGGCAGAAATCTTCACTTTTCCCCCTGAAGGGGACTGTACTCCTAAGCACTGATTCCTGCTTGCAGGCCACAAAAGGTGACTCTGGCTGACTTGCTGTCCAAGTGCACCCTTGTGCCAGTTCTCACCCAACACTGCACATGCTAGAAGCCTGCACAGACGCTGGCTCTACCACACATCTCCTCCATGAGCCAGCAGTAGCTATGCTCACACCCACAACAGAAAGCAAATCAGTGGGCACCAAGCCTCAGGAGTGCAGCCAGAAGGTATGAGGCAGAAAGGGTAGATTAACAGATCTGGGGCTGCTTTAGGAAAACCCAGAAAGGATGTGCAAGACACCAGCTTGCATAGATGAGAACAGGAGAGGGGGATAAGCAGGTTTGACCTATTAAAATGAAGATCTGAGGCACAGGTTCAAAGGGTACCACAGGAACCCAGGTGCACAGCCAGGGGATTAGGAAAAGCCTGTACACCTGTCCCCATTCCCTCACAGCTGGATTCACACTCCAGCCAAACAGCTCACACTGGCAGCAGGGAGAGGGGGAGGGAAGGGGTCAGGCGGATGAAGTTTCATGGCTTTTCCAGGGTGATAAAGACAGAGATGCAGCCACAAACAGTCACCCTCTACAACTGCCATTGCTTCTCTTCCTGCGCTGCTGCACAGCCCTGGGGAACAGTGACTTCCTCGGGGCAAGGGCCGTGGATCTATGTTTTTCTCTCCTGGGTTAGATGGCCACACCACCGGAACACTTAGACGGCCGTTTGCAGTAATAGTCATCAGCAGAAAAAAATGGTCAAAGTTGCCCATATTTCAGGTACATACCAGAGAAATAAGCCCATGGGCCTGCATCACTCAATCATGTTAAACTTCACATACTTACAGTCATTGAGCGATCAAACTTGGGCAAAAAGACTCAGTTCAGGCAGCTGCTGGGGCAATGAGAAGTTTGTCTGTAAGGATAAGAGTTCCCTCTACAGCAAGGATGGTATGAGAGCTCAAGTGTTCACGTAGGACAGCACTGAGGGGGACACAGAAGTAAAAAGGCATTATAAGAGGGTGGATCAAAGAAGTTGTAGACCTTTAGGGTTTTCTAGCAGGATGGGCAGGAGCATTTGTGGCACACTTGATGCAGGTGCCGGGATACTAGTCTGAGCAGCACTGTCAACCCCATCTTCTCTGGGCCATCTGTCCCCAGCAGTTTACTACTACTTATAGAAGACTACTAGCAATAGTTGCCTTTGGCAAGGAGGAGATGAAAAAAACTCTCAAGTTTATCTCCCTAGATACGCATGTTAGGCAGCCACAGTCACCCCCTCCTAGGCTCCTATACTCTTGACAGTGAAATAAGATCCAAACCCTTCTCCTCATCAGCCTGTTGGTGTCCCTTAGTCCTCCAAGCATCTCCCCACTGTCCCAGTGGGTCACGAGCATCACTTAGTTTAACATAGGCAGGATGTGCTCCTGTCACTTGTCCAGTGTCAAGTATGGGCTGTTGCTGAGGTGGTGACTATATCTGCTCCTCACAAGACCATTTCCTAAGTAACCAGCCTGATGACTTACAGAGCCAGTATGAGGGACATGGGAAGCTAGAGTCTGCCTGTTATCACATAAGCATTGAAGTGCCTGTAATATTCTGGCCTTGCCACCAGACAAGTTTTACCATCAGCAATTTAACACCTCACAGAGCATTAACCTGACAAGACTTTCCCCTCAGATGCAAAAGTCCAGCAGAAGAGACTGCAAAGCAACCCTTTGCACCAGCCCAGCGTCTCTCACGCCAGGAGGGTCCCAGATCTCCCAAGGAGCAGGGCACGTAGCATGGACATCTATCTTCATCTCTCTGCTGCAAAGCACAATGAGGGAACCAGTTAGCAATTGCTCACACCAAAATCTGCCTTTAGCAACAATACAGTGACCAGTACTGTTCCAGCATTGCCCCTCTCCCTTCATAAACATCATGAGAACCAAGAACGATGTTGGGTTCAGGAGCCCAGCTCCAGCTCACACTGCCTTATTATCTTCTCAGCCTTGTTTAGTCTTTGTCTCCGAAGTAGATGGTAAACTCTGGGGGCAGTGACCATGACTTAGTTCACAGAGTGCCAGGCAACTGCTGGAGTCCAGTTAACGATGAGACAACTCCCATAGGCCTGTTGTCTTAAGTGGGAGTTTGGCATAAGTGAAGACTTCAGGGATTTACCCAATAATAAGTCAGTAATTCAGGATGCACCTAAAGACACATTCAGGGTGCCCTTGCAGCAATAGCCTTGGGAAGTGAGTATTTGTGCTCCAGAGCACAACTGCAGGGAAGTCTAATATTAATTAGGAGGCAAACTCAAGGGTCCTGAATAGGCCCTTGTAACAAAAGATCTTTCACTGAATAACTGTAGAGGAGTGCAATGCCAAAGTTTTCATGCCAAAGTAACAATAAATGAACTGCAATTAATGTCCTCAAGGCCAGTTAGTAAACTCAAACTTAGCTTAAACAAAACAAGAAACTTCTAAAACACATTCAAAAAACTACAAGAGGAAAATAAAGAAAGAATATAAACTAAAATAAAATACACAGGTTGCTTCAACCTGTTTTAGCTGATAAACGGCATGGTACTCGTTCTATGCCAAAGTGACACTTGACCTCTATATATCTTCTTAATGAAGTCAGCAGAGAAAGACACCCAGTGAGCCTTTGTAACACTGCAAGCGAGTTGCAAGCTGGGCTTCACTAATGGGAGCTGTCACTTGTTTTTTTCCAGGTCACAAACTAAGAAGAGCAATTAAATCAAATTGGAGGCCGTACAGATTGGTGCAAGCCTCAATAGACCAGGTACCTAAATCATTAAAGACATAGTTCTTTTCCATGATAAATTGTTGAGGAGAGTGAAACATGCTGCTGGTCATTAATCTAGGCTAATCAGCTTGAAAGCTGGGTTGTTTTATTTAGTAATTAACTGGTTATTTGAAAAAAAATGATACATGGCCTATAGAGCTGCCATCCAGCAGATAATAATGCAGAGCAGTGGGGAATCTCTTGAGGGCAATTCATGCCTTTTCAATTATAGTCATTGGCGAACTCTGAAAAATGGCTCTAGGTTTGTATTGACACATAGCAAAGAAAAACACTCCAATGAACATAGTAGGCATCTTGTTGCATGCTGGTAATTGCTCTGGCCTGCTCCTTACACAAACGGTACTACAGCAAACCAAACATTTTGAAGGTGTCCTCTTCCCTATCCCCTGGATTCAGAGTCTGCTGGAATTGGGGAAAAAAAAAAAAAAGGCTGCTGTGAGAAGCTGGCCAGCTGTGCAATAACAGGGGGTGTCAGCCTACCCTTTCACAGGTGCCAGCTACCCCATAGGTGCCATCTCTCCTCATTCCAATGCACAGCAATAACCGGTCAGGACTTCTCCAGCGCTCCATGGGATTCCCAACTGGCTGAAACTAAACAGTCTCAGCAAAGAAGCTGCCAGTATTTTCCCAAGGAACCTGCTGAGCAGGGACACAAGTCAATAAATCTGTGCTGCTCCACATGTTTAATGATGGACTAGATGCACGGGACTGACCCGACTCCTATGGTGCTGCAGCAAGATCACAGTGAGAAAGTTGGTTCTCTTTGCAAGAACATACTACTGGGCCTGTGTTTTTATCCTCTAATTGGGAAGAACCAGTCAGTCCTATCTGCCAAATCAGTGAAAGGGCCATATCCTCCAGACACAGTTCTGACAGGCTTTTTATAGTCAGCTCTTCCAGTCCTTTTGCCAAGGGCTACCCAATTCCCGCACACAAGTTCTGCAGGCAGCAGCTCGTTATCCTCATGCAGGGGCTGGTGGCAATGACAATGGACTAGTTCATTCCAGAAAATTTGTAACTAAATAACTGTCTTTCATGGATAGAGAGGTATCTCGCCCTCACCAATACTTGCTTCCAAGTGTTCACCCAAACTACCCAGATGCAGGCATCATGCAGGAAAACCACATGTCTCTGGAATGGATTTTTGGCCCTTAAATGCAAACGACAGCAGGGAGGTTAAAATCGAGGGATATTGAATACACAGACAACAGTTCTGGCTCAGGCAGTTCCTGAAGCACAAGCTCTTGGCAGACTACACTGGAATAGCATACCTGCTTGTCCTGTTTTTCACTCTCCTCTAGGCATGTGCTGCTGGCCACTGCTAGGGACAGGATGCTGGCCTAACCAGTGGTTTGAAGCAGCATGACTGCTCTTTTGTCAGGCACGTTCTCTCTCTTGAGATTTAGAGAGAAAGAAGCGTGTGGCTGAGAGAGCAGCAACAGAAATCCAGGCTGGAGAGAAAAGCAGTACCAAGCTAGGTAAGCATGGGGCAGATGGACAGGCATGTTGCTCAGTCACTGTATCAGTTGGTTGACTGTACTTCAAAAATATTCACTCTTTTGAGAGCCTTTGATGGAGATTTTGGAGGCAGGACGAGAAAAGAAAGGGCTCGTTCAATGGGGCAGGAAGCAACATCCACCCTGCACACAAAGCTTGCAGACACAGGCTACACAGTTATTAAACCTGACTGTGGGAGCTGGGAGAGCACCAGAGCCAGCAGCATCCCACGGTGCAAGCCAAGCAAGCACCAGCCAGCTTAAGAAAGCACCCGTTAATGAAAAACTTTAACGGGAAAGCAGATCACATCAAGGCCACACAGAAGTCTCAGATCCTTTAAGCTGCACTTTGAAGACCAGCAGCGACAGACCAACAGATAAAGGCAAGGTCACAGGCCACCAAGACCCCCTCCCAACATACCGTGCAGCTGAGTTGGAAAAAAGAAGAAAAATCATTGTTGCTATTTGACTAAACATTACAAACCAAAAATAGCTGAGTATCTCTGATTAGGAGAATTCCTGGGGCTTACAATTCTTGCCACTTGGGGTCCAATTTTTCTCTCTTTTATTACAGGCATTAGGTTTTGGACAATACCAGGGCTACAGAGGGCATATGTTAAGTTAGTCTAAGCCTACACCACGCGAACCTTTGCACCCTGTAAGGCTACTTTATCGAATATTTCTGTCTCTAAATGAGCTGTAAAGGCTGTGGCTGTTCGGGCGGCAGCCAGCACAGCTCCCATTAACACATGTTTCGTGAGTATAATTTTCAACAGTATTAATAATTGTCCTCGTAAAAGTCCATGAAGGAACTTAATGGACTAGACTATTTTTATTTCCATGAAATTCCTGCTCTCTTAAAAACTCTCCATGCCTGGACTTAATATTTTCTACTTTCAAAACTCAACCAACTGTTTCCAGACATAAACTTTACTACTTAACTGGGCTAGTGCCAAAGAGAAAATAGAGTGATCTAAAGTTCTGCCTGGCCTCGCAAGTTGGGTCAAAAAAGCCAAAGATGAAAGGGGTGCACCTGCCATTCACCCTCAAATAACTGCAGTGGGACTTCAGAGAATTACTAGCTCTGAACAACCTTTATTTATTTATTTGACTGCACGAAAGATCTCAATAGCTATTGGGATTGTCCAATGCAAGGCCTACTCCATGAGGGTTGGGAAATGTCTGGCTATGGCCACATCAGACCAAATCACGACCCAGGCCTGGATCTATAGCCTAGGGCCAGATAGTGACAGGAGTCCCTACTGCTGCCCTCGTTTGCTCATTCAGCCACTGTCTTAGTTTCCATCTGCAGAGTAAGGTACTGTCTCTTCAGGCACAGAAAGCTGTGTCTATTGGAAAGCAACAGCATGAAGTATTATGGCTGATGCTGGCAGTCTGCTTAGAAACCCAGCTCCAGTAACTTTGCTCAAAAGAGAAAGAAACAGAACTATTAACCTCCAAGTTAGACATTTCAAGGACACGTATCCAATTCAAGGCAGCTCCTAATTCAATAGATAAGAAGTAGAATGAGATCCAAGCCCTGGAAGATACAGCACAAACTTAGTCAATATAGGGTATCAATTGTGGAGCTACTGGAGACAGTCCAGCAGAGGGCTACAAGGATGATCGGGGCCTGGAACATCTGCCCTGTGAGGAGAGGCTGAGAGATCTGGGCCCGTTCAGCCTGGAGAAGAGAAGACTGAGAGGGGCTCTAATCAGTGTCTATAAGTACCTCAAAACAGGGAGTGAGAAGGATGGGGCCATCCTCTTTTCAGTGTTGGCCATTGATAGGACAAGAGGAAATGGCCACAAACTGAAGCACCAAAAGTTCCACAGGAGCTTAAGGAAAAAAATCTTGACAGTGAGGGTGACAGAGCACTGGAACAGGCTGCCCAGAGAGGTTGTGGAATCTCCTTCTCTGGAGATCTTCAAAATCCACTTGGACGCAGTCCTGTGCCACGTGCTCTAGGTGACCCTGCGTGTGCAGGGGGGTTGGACTAGATGACCTCTAAAGGTCCCTTCCACCTTAACGATTCTATGATTCCTTGAGGGAAAAAAAATATAGAAATCTTACCTGGGAACAAGATCCATCACTCAGCATTGTTACATCAGCCCTGGACGTCTGTTTCTTGCAGGTCTCCTTTAATCAGAAGTTAGTAAAGAAACTTTTCAATGAAATTAACTGCTTACATGATAGCAGAAGATAGAACAGTTGGTCACAGAGGCCTATTCTGCCCCTTCCATCTATGTGCCTACCAAGCAGTAGGAATTTAAACATTCACAACAAATGCTTACAGGCAGGCCATGGATCTTTATTTGTTTCCTGATGTCTCTCAGATTGCCCAGAAGAACCCGTTGGAAGAAAATAAGGAAGAAATCTAAGAGGTAAAAGTACTCATTTTCTTTATGAAGTATTTATCTTGCTCTGGAAAATGGCCTTGTAAAAACAAACAAGAAAAAGCATAAGAACCGGGATTGGTTCAAATATTTCATGCCAAGGGATCATTGATCCGAAATTTCTGAAGCCAGCAGAAAAAACTTCTTTTAAGTCAGAGGACTCACACTCAAGCAATCCTGAAATCCAAGATTAATGTTGATAGAACAAACCAAGATGACCACAATATGCATTACCCCCCAGAATCTCTCTCCTACTGACCAAGCAAACTCCTCACCTCAGATACACCTCAGACCTAACAGGTTTGTTCTGAAATTAGGCTGTTGGGACAACCTTTTCTAAGCTAATCCTACCAGTGTTCTTCAGTACTGCAAATGCAAGAAAACCCACGACCTTGGATCACAGTTACGACTGAGCAAAATGCAACTAAGGGGAGTGATATTTTGGAGGGATATACAAAACTGAATACTAGGAAAGATAATGAAAAAACAAACTCACATACGGGGAAAATTACTGAAGAAAAAAAAAAAAGAGAGAAATTTCACACAGATCTGAGAATTTATTCTATAGTTTCCCCCTCCCCTGAAAAAACCCTTGACAAGAGCCTGGATATACTTAGCACATTTCCTCAGTTCTCTGTCATTTAACATTATGCAATTCCAAGGGAATCTTTTTGTCTCTTTACTCTAAATTACAGCTTACGTACAGGAAAGCTATTTCCAAGAGGGCTAAGAGAATGCGGATTTTAACCACAGCATACCTCAATAGTGAGGCCTTTCCAGAGAAAAGGCAATAGCAAAGCAATGACTTAAGAATTCTAATAAGTAAGAAAAGCCATCCTTGCATTTTTCATCAGCCACGTGGGTTTGTACAATTAAAACTCAATAGTTTCTTCCAGGGCTTTGTTGGGGCCCCGAATAGCCCTATGTAAGTGTTCAGTGTGGCATACCATGCTCTATTCTCCTTTCTCTGCAGGTCTGTCTGCCTAATATAGCTCCCCTACTCCATGAAAAACTCTTTTTCTCTGCTTGTTGGAAAGCAGTTGTGGTTTTGCTTGGCTGCTCTTGAGCAGTGTTTCTGACCAAGTCTAGGGTCAGGTATTGGTAAAATACAGCAATACTTAGTTCAATCACACAGAAACCCTTGTTCAGAAAGCGTTTCCTTAAAGCAGATGACAATTTTCATAGTAGCATTTACCATAGTTATCAGGGTGAAGAAAACTGACAAAAACAACCTCCTACTACACATTTAGAAGGTTCATGAAAGAATTTTGATAGAGAAAATGTTTTGTTGAGGCATTTTTAACCATTTCTCATTCTAAAATAAACTGTGCATGTAACAGCCAGTCTTGCCAACACTTCCAAGTTGAATGCTTACACTACACTCTGTTCCTCTGCATTAGGCTTAATACTTGTTTTTTCTGTCTTGGAGGTGGAGCTGTTGAGGCTACTTAAGAGTGAAGACTGAAGAGTTCTCCTGCATTAGATATCCTGATTATCAGTTGCTGAAAAGCCAAAATATATCTGGTCATGATAATATTTGTCATGCAAATTAGCTCCTTCCAGATGATTTTACTCTTCTGATGAAGACACAATGAAAATGTTGAGAATCTGTAGATTTTCTGTACTGAGGAATCTGGACATTAGATTGTTAAGGAAAGAAAGATTCTCAGTACTTTATTAACTCAAAGCTTGCTTTTTGCTAGGTCAAGATCCAGCTTTAGATTATTCTGAGCACTAAATTTGAAGCCTGGTTGCAAGTCCCCGGTTGCTGGTTGCAAGTCCCTTTCTCTAAGGTTCAAAAAAGTATATGGGAAAGATACACTATCGAAAAGCAAGAGTCACCTAAGCCTAGCTTATTGAAAATAAATAAATAAATAAAAACCTTCATCTTTGAACTTGTGAGAAAGCCAGCAATGAGTTTTGCTGTACGCAGCTTTGACAGTCTTGGAAAGAACAAGAGCCAGTTCATTTGCCTACATTTGCAGGTAGACATGAAAATACTGCAGCTTTAGAAGATGGACAGGCTTTTCTCTCTTAAAAAAAATTGATGAATGTGAGCTTCCTTTGTTCACTTACCAACCATTGTTGCAAAAAAGAAAAAAAAATTGTTTGCTCTTACAAAAGCAAGAAACAGGCCTGCCTTCCTCCTGTCTGGGATTTCAGTCAAGCCCAGCACAGTGAAGGCCTTGTTCTCCCCTGAGAGTCCAGGACAGTTTGGTTCAGGGGATACAGAAGCTTCAGCAGCTGCTTTCTGGTCAAAGGAACCTCATAAACAATAGGTGAATCATGCCCAAAAGCAGTCACTTGACATCAGCCACAAAAGCTTTCAGCTTCATGATCAACGAGCCCCTCTGAACTAGCATAGGAAGAATTACAGTGTATTTTCGGGAAGCATGGAGCTTCCTCTCTCCCTTTTGCTGGGAATACAATTAAATCCCCCTACCCTGTAGCTGTGTATTGCCAAAAACAAGTCTGCTAAATAGCAAAATGCAGAAAGTAGATTGCAGGCCCTGTCCCTTCTCAGCACCTGTCTGCTAACGGAATACTGACCTCTTCCTTATTCTTTGACCTTACAGGCTTATTTTTAGGCTGTGACTGCATCAACCCCAAAGGCAAGGCTGTTGTTTTTTTCTCTGAGACACAAAGGAAAAGGAAATATCAGTAGTTCCGCATAAGAAGGGAGTAAGTAGCACAGCTCACAAGCTCCTCTCATCTATGCGTTCATAAATCTAAACAAACCAACCTAAAGAAGCAGGGTCCAACAGTCCACAAAGGCTCCCTTTTCCCTCCAGATTCAGCTTTGGGTTAATGCTTCTTATATAGTATCTTAACCGCAGCAGGATATTTTTCAAACATGTTCACTAGTATCTAACTTTTCTACCATTTTATCTTGCAAGCTGTGGCCTAAGTAAAGATTCCATGCAGCCCACGTACAAAATAGAAAATGTAGATGAAAGCAGAGATATGCAGAAAAATGAAATCAGATCTGTTTTAATCCCCATGCAAAACTTTGACATGAAGTAAATAGAGAAGAATTAGTGAAGAAGGAGCAAAGGCAGTCCAGAAAAAGAAACTCTATTAATGATAATATTATTTTGGGGCATGTTTCCATTGAACTGCACACAGCCAAACTACTCTGACCTGATCCTGAGTGACTATTCTCACATTCGCACACAAGTGAGCCAGAGATGATAGTGAAGCAGAAGGAAGAAGATCATGAAATGAAGCTATGGAGGCTAGGACTAATATGACCCTGAACCTTCACAGAAGTTAGGAGTGAAGTTTAACTTTGAAGTGAGGGGAGGTGAGAGGAAAGGATCGATACTCCATTCAGATAGCAAGATGTTTATGGTAGAACCCTTTGTTGTCTCCATCTTGGCTCATAGCCATTTTGTCTCTTCTAACATGCTATCATGAAAGCTATCACGAAAGAAAAAAAAATAAAAGTAACAGTGAATTCCTTTAACAAGAATCCCTAATAGCATTAATTGTACTAATTTCGTGTTTTTTTTTTTCCCCCGCCCCCTCCTGCTAAGTATCATTCTTCACATCCCTTGCTTTTGAAGCCTAGTCTGGACTCTTTTGCTGTAAACCTGCAACATAAAGGGGTACAAAAGCTAGCTTTCCAGAACAGAAAACGACTCCAGCAGCAGCTTAGCCAACACCCTCCAGTGTTTGCAGGAAGAGAGGGGCTTGTTTCAGTATGAGCTTGGAGTAACCATAGCAGAAAGAGGATGTTTGGTTTCAGAGAGCAGGCAGTAAGTTTATATTGGCAGAGCAAACACTTGCAACTCCAGATCACAACATCCCTTGTTGTTTACAGAGTGTGCTGTGCCAGAATCAGATGCAAAGATGCACTTCACGGTAACAAAAGAGGACAGCGTCATTATCCTGCAACTGTCAACAGTGTTACAGTGCTGAAGACCTTAGTTCAATATTTGCTAAGCAGTAAAATGAGCAATTCCTGTCAGTTTGTTGACTTAGATGCATCGATTACTAGAAAAACTGAGTAGAGAGCAGTGCAGTTCTAACAGCTGGGAACTGAATTCCAGCTGTAGAAGTAAGTGTCAGTTTAACAAGAAAACTGCTGAAAACTGTTGAAAACACCAGGCTAGAACAAACAAGTGTCATTATGTTGAGATACTTCCAAATTAAGTGTAACACCAGTTTTGTCAGAGCCAGGCACTACAAATTCTGCAGACTGAAATTTGAGGAGGGATTTAAAATGCTGTAAGCATCCTGGAAAGGGTGAAAACCTTAAGAAAGTGTTGCCCTCATCTTCATGCAGAATGATCACTGCACCTTCACTGATGGATGCTCGGCAAACTTAAGGCTACAGCAAGTGTTAGCAGAGTAGTATGTTTGTACCAAACTATATTTCTGTTCACAATCAGCTATGTCTTAGTGCAGCCAGAAAGGTTACAGTTGTCTATATCTTTTGGGAGGCAAATGATCCCACAAAAGATCCCCCTCTCATGCCAGGGCAGGTGGACAAGAAGAGTTAATACTCCAGCCGTGGCCGGTTCAGGTTCAGCATGAAGTCACACACTGTTAAATCACTTCATTATTTATTCATGGCTGCAATCAGTGTATAGGAGAATGAAAAGCTGGTAGAAGGGGGTTGTGCCAAATCACAGAGCACAGTTTTCCAAGGGTCTGACTGGTGAAACTGATTACAAATGGAGCCTTTATGTTTCACCTGGAGATGCTATAGAGATTTTTCTGTCTTGCCCAAGGAAATTAATATTCATAAGGATACCCTCCTACCATTCATTGTCCTGGAACATGGGGTCCTGCATCACACTGTGGCTGCTTCCATTCCTAACTTCATGGAATCTAGATACTTCTATCTAGATATTTACTAACTAGTAAACAGCCAAAAACAAGCATCACGAATCGATGGTATAACTAAGGGCAGAGTACCCCCAGTTGGCTTCATCCCTTGCTTTCTTAAGACAATGCACATATGTCACAGAGATTCCTCTCCAGCTTATCCAAGTTCTAAGAAAGGCTTTTCTTTAGGTTTTGAAAGAGACCTCGGATGCTAAGATACCATTCTGTTTTCTTAAATAATGTCACAAGACTTCTTGTTTGGCCACACAGTAGCCCTTTAGAAATGAAAAGGGGAGTCCGTGCTTCTGCTCGGCACAAGTGGCAAGAACACTGCAAACTTTTTTTTTTTAAAGAATGGAATAAAAAATAAATTAAAAGAAATAAAGAGAGAGACAAAAAAGACCAGGAACTCAGTTCAGTCACTCTGGGAACCCAGCCTTTATGTACTGTTTACTAAAAGGATGATCTGCAAAATAGGGTGAAGAGCAAATGGGCGCATTAGATCTCACCTGCTGATACTCAGGAGTCATGAATATTCTTATAATCCCTGTCTCTTGGCCCAACAGGCTACAAGCCTTTTCATTATAAAATTTGATTTCACTGAGGATTCAGGAGACGTTCTAAAGTCTAGGAAGTGCTATTATATTCCCTTGTTCTCACAGGAAAATAGCCTCTTGACACCAACCTGTCCCCAAAGATTCTTCTCTGCTGACTGACTACTAACTTCTCTGATACTAATTTCTAATAGCATTTGTTCTTCAGACTAGATTACATGCTTAAATACATTTTATTCTGGGCTATGTGTAGAAAAATGAGCAATTCAATGTTTCTGAGGTAGTCAACATCTTTTTTCGTTGCAAATATATGTATACACGGTACAGATGCTGAAATAGAGATACATTTATGAATTGCTACACCCTTGTACCTAAAATCAACACACCAAAAAAAAGTGAAGAGGCATGTGAAAAGTCACATGAATTATATAGTATACATTTTTCAAGCCAGACTGCACTATTAAGAATGTCTAATCTGACCTTCAGCACAGAGAATGTCACTCGGCGTGGGTGCGATTTACATGCCAATAGGACAGAGGAAGATAGGGGAAAAAGTGTGTTCTGGTAGGAAAAGCAAACGGGGCATGTAAAAACTGGCAACAAACAGATATAGAGATAGTACTTGATGGATAATCTATGCTTAGTTCTGTTACCATTAAACCTGGCCTGTACCACTTCCCAGAGACCCAGATGATTTTTGGGTATTCGACAACAGAAAAGAGTTTTCTTTTACTGAAAAGTGAAGAAGTATTATTTTCCCCAGCTGAAGTGATAAGACTATGCATCAACTGACAAGAGGCAAAACGACCTTTTTAAACGGAAAGCTCTTATTTTCTTTTGGACAATGGTATCCAGCGATCAGTTACAAGTGATTGTAAGTTATGAAGCACACATTTAAAAGATTTAAAATAAAAATAAAAAATAAAGTAAAAAAACAACTTCCATCACCAGCACTAAAGCCCTGTGAGTCACTTAGCAAGAAATCTGGGCAGTACTGTTTTTTTTGTTTGTATGAAACATTTAGTCCAGAATTAGTCCTAAACTACAATAATGTGCACAAACAAATACCTTTCAGCTGAGGTGCATTTGAGGCTTACAATGATTAGATGAGCTCATCTTCCACATGAGATGCTTAAATGCACCACAGAGGAGCCACAAATGAAGTGTGATCGAAGAGCTTGTCTTGAGGATGCCCTGAATCTTTGCAGGCTGTTGAAGTTTGATTTTCAATCTTAATCCTATTTGTTTCATATCATAGCATTATCAGGAAGTTTTATGAACACCTGCAGAACATATGTCAACACACATAAGAATCAAAATGATAAAAATAGCTTCAGCTTCTACCTTCAAGCTACACTGCACCATTAACATATATGTAGGTTTAAGAGAACATACTTGCCCGGGGCCTTTACACTTTCATTTCAGTTTTTCCTTTTTATGTCTGTATCTTTCCTACTAACCGTACGTACATACTAGCTGAAGTTCTTGCAGATTTGCAGTAGTGTCTGCTTTGCCTTGTGGAAAGCTCTGTAAAACATACATGCAACATAGTGATGCGTTCACACCACAGGCATTCTAATGAATTTCTACTGGTTTAAGCAGATGGCGGTTTTTGGCACATCTGCCATTTTCCTCTCAAAGATACTTGCTGCTGTTGCAATCCAAGTTTTACATAATATTTCAGATAAATACTTTCATGAACACTAAATTTCACTCAAGGTAGATTTTTTTTCCTATGTAATTATAATTTCACATTTCTTTCACACACTTTGAGGGAATAACATTTTATATTTGACACCTTCGGAATCCGTCACTACAGAAGAAAGAATGACCCTCAAACATCACAGTATTTCTGTGCAGAGGGTAAACTTAGGATGACTAGGATAGCTAAGGTGACATTTCCTCCTCAAATTTTGCTCTTGGTCATGTTTCTTTACTCCTCCTTCTGCGAAAGCATCTTCAAGGATGCACAGCTAGCAAGTCCGGTCGAAAGGAATCACTGCTCCTAAAACTCACTCTTGGAATGCAGGAAACCACTACGTTCGTTATAATTAAATATACGATCCAAGATCAATCTCTCACGATTTAACCAATTTCAGGAAAGGATTTGAGAGACTCCTTTGTAGACAGTTGTTGTCTACTGCAACCGTAATCAGCTTTTGCTTCAGCCTCTGCAACTTCTTCCCAACTAGAAACTGAAACACTGGGCTGCTCAAAGGTTGCTTTGCTTTGTTCCTTGTGTGCTCTTTTTACAGATGTTTCATGGCATGAGAGGACACAAACAGATGCACACTGAAAAACAGGTGTCCAGGTGTTCAAGTAATTCCAAATGTGAAAGTAGTCAACCCACTGCTTTCTCCTTTAATCTGGCAATTCCAAGGGACCAAGCGTGTCTGGACGTGTACCCAGAACACTTTCTGCTCGGGTGAATTCAGACAAGGTCTGCATTAACTCCCCAACCTGCAAGAAATTATTTGAAACAAAAGGTTTGTATATGTCCCATTCCCTCCAACAAGCCTGGAAACAAAATAGTACAGGAATGAGGTCAGAAAGGAATCATCCGCCTACCGTACCACTGAATTCATTTACCTACCTCAGAGCCCATTCAAGGAAAGGGATGGGATGGGGAACAAGAGATGATATAAAGCGGAATGAAGCTCTGGGGTCGCTTGCTACATTACAAGATTTGACAGGCCCTTGCCAGCCTTCAGCTTCTTTGTGTCTTTCACATAATAGAGAAACACAAACTGAGCAGCCTGTGATCTGGGAGTTGCTCTATTAGACATAGCAAAACCTTTGCAAATGCTAATAGTATTGTAGCATCCTGTCAGGCAGTCACACAAAAAAGGATGTTGATTTTCACATGAACCAGAACAGTTTCATTGTATGTAAGGTGGCAATGAATGTTCCATTTCTAAACATCAAAAGCCATAAGCAATCAGCTTGTGAGGATGAGTCAAAATACTGCTATAAGAGTTCTTAAATATACCAAGCATACTTTCACCTTAACATTTTAGGGAGGTTAATGAAAAGAGAACAATATTTCACAGAACCAACTTTCAAGGGGATTACCTTGCATTTTATTTATCTTACCTAATAAAAATTAGCATGGGCTTGATGATCATGATCTATACAGATTTCTGCAAGAGAAGAAAGATTACTAGACTGATGATAAAATAAAACAAGATGTGATAGCTTTAAAATGAAACAAGCAATAAAAATAAACAGGTACCTTACAGGATGGAAAGGCAAGGGCATCCTACCAAGGGAAGCAACAGAATCCATCAATATTTAAGCTGTTCAAAATCTTCATGTCAAGACGAAAAAGGTTAAGCAGCCAGTTAACCTCTATACAAAATATTTCCGTTATGTAGGAGATTAGGTAATCTCATAAAATGTCTTCTAGGCTGGAAAACAAGAATCTAGAACCACCTGTGTACAAGAGAGAGCACTACGTGAAAATATAGTAGCTTATGCTAGAAAATACAGTACTTTATGCTAGAAATCATAGCCATTTCCCTCCGGGCTTCAGAGATGTGCAGGTTTCTAATTTTTAATCAGTGGAGCTCTCCAGTCAGCTGCTTCCTGAGGAAATGAAAGTAAGAGGAAAATATTGGGCATGTCTTTATCAGCTGCTGCTCTTTTCAGACAACCATATGTGCTAAACTATGGTGATAGTCTCTAAGATATGAGTAGTTTTCACCACAGAGTCTCCTTTCAGTCATGACCGAAGCTCTTCCTGAAGCACCTCAATAACCAGAAACACATTCCAAATAGTCAAGTATCTGCTGCTGTTCTACAAATATGCAGAGATCGTCACTGATTTGGTTCACATGACAATACTTTCTCTGACAGCAAAAGATCCCACACACATCTGCAATACCAAATCTTACTGAGAACAAAGTTTTGACTACCTCAAAGGCTCTTGGTCCAGACCTATGGATCACATATTTCAAGGTTTTTGAAATAGACTGATGAAATCTCTTGTATCTTTCTTAAAACAACCCTAATTGCTTTTGAGATGTATAAAACAAGTCAGCTCTAAACCTTTGCTCCAGTAACACGTTATCAGTGCTCAGTTTACATTCAAAATGTACTTGGTCACAAACAGCTCAAAAGATAATGAAAGAGAACACACTAGCTTATTAGGAAGGGCTGGAGAGTTTCCTTGGCATTTTCATCCTCTAAACTAACTTGACACTTTCAGCACATTTCTGAGTCTCATACTCCTGTAATTTAGGATGAGAAGACTAGAAACCACTAAGAAACATCAACTCTGTTGACATTTGTAAAAGCATCATTTGTACCATTTTCGTGAAAAGCTGTCAGAAAAACACTTTGTCATTAATGCTTAACTCTTGTTTCATTAACTGCTCATTTATGGGGAAAAAATATCTTACCTACATGATAGCAAGCAACATGCATTGGAAATATTAATTTATGTGATAATTAGATTTGCATTCCTTCATCCCTTCTCTAACCTCAAAAAGTCTCAAAATAAATTAGATTGGTCTTCATTACCCACAAGACATTGGTTTATGCATAACTTTATAACACAGAAAAATATCCTAGACTTATAAAATACATAAGAAAGATTTTTGCAGGTTTAATTAAAAATAATCCAATATATTAACTTGATTAATTTCAAACTTATTTTGCATAGCTACAGTGACTTTGCAAAATATAAGTTTTGGAAATACTTACACTTTTCCATAACACATGAAGCACAGACAGTTCAAACAATTGTTTACACTACATAAAAATTGTGTACAATATAATCAACACATCCTTACTCTCCTGTTGAACATAATTACAGCTAAATATCCACCAAAACACTCTTTACATGGAATGATTTTAAAGTGTCCAGTTAACAGCAATTACCAAAAATATTTTTTATCTTTGATATCTTGTTACCTTACTAAAGAGTTAAGCACAACTTACCATTACTGTTCCTTCCTCTATCCTAAACAGGAGAGAATCCTATAAAAAACAGCATGAAATTACTTATTTATTTGTCAAGATCTTTTTTAGTTTTCTTAGTTGAAGCTATTCAAGAAAACAAATTAATGCAGAATTACAATTCTTTACTGGAACTTAACATGCTTATGTCTACAAATTAAGATTTGCAGAGCAAATATACAGCATGCTCAGTATCACAGATTTACATTGAATATTTTTTCAATTAATTTTGTAACATTTTTTCTTAATCTGCAAAAAAATATTCATTGCATTGAATTCATTAGTTGGTAAGCACACTGCTCTATAATTCTCAAATCCACAGCTCCAGTAAGTATGCTTATTTTAAGTGTAGCTAACATATTCAAGTTCTGCAGCCAATATTCATTTATACTTGGAATATCAGTTCATCATCTAAATTTTGAGGGAGAGAAGCTTTCCACAATCCCATGATGATTTTTATAAGATGTCTTATCTAGCTGCTGTATTATAAAAATGGTAAGGCTATTATTAATTAATATAGTAAAATAACACTTAGCACAATTACCACTAAGTTGGTGCTGACACAGCACTTTAAAATTACACATTTTAATATCATTAACAGTATACCCTTTTTACAGTTTAAGAAAAGAGAAAAAGAAGGCCGAAGTGACTTTTAAATTAGGTGCAACAGCACCATGTTCAAAACCCATATTTTATTATTCCTTCAGTTACATTTGTATTCAATAAATACCTAATTGTCATGGAATACAGCATGCTAAGTCTTCATTGAGCAGCAGAAAAGTCAGAACTGAAACCACAAGGACATCACACTAAAAAGATGAATGCTGGACCACTGGATGTGACATTTTGCAACATTTACATTACACAGAAGTTTCAAACAGTGATCTTTTTACCTGCAAAAGGCTTTTTTTTTTTTTTTTTTTTACAAAGAGGCATTTAACACAAGTACAGATATATTTCACTTGTTAGACAACCTATGGAATCTGCTCTCAAAATTGCACATTCAGATAACAATGACAACAGAACCGAAATTTTCATTTTTCCATCCTCAAGCACTCATTTTCAGAAAGTGGTTTTAAATAGAAAAAAATGTCAAACATGCAGTTAGATGACCTTGAAGTATTTAAACTTTCAATATCATTTTAAGACTAGCCCTGCATTAACTTTTCATGTACCGGACCAAATATTTTGTGTCTGAACATTTGCAAAATTTTCAATGGTTTTCTCAGAGTAAATAGAAACATCAAGTGTCGTACATGCTCAGACCTCTCTCTCAATTTCCATTAGAAATCAAGATTTTTTTTCAAAAGAGGACAAGAGACCTATGTCTTTTTTTCAATCCACATGATCAGACAACTGCAAAACTAACTTGTTTAAGTCTAAAACCTTCATAGAAGTATGCAGCAGTGTGTGCAGATCATTTGATAAACATAAGTTTGTTTTATCACAATTGGTTGCAAAGTGTGGGTATAAAAATATGGAGGTGGTAAATCACGAGGCAGCTATGACAGAGTGCCTAAATCATGCTTAAAATTTGTCAGAAGTAACGTTTCTATGACAACACTAACTAAAAGACAGTAAAAGAAAAACTATTTTTACTATCCTAAACAGTAGAAATCATGTGGTTGTGGAGAGACTTGTGCAGAACATTTCTAAAACAGCAATTTTGGTCTTACGAAAGCTATTAGAAAAATGAATATAATTTTGCCTTTTCTTTTTAAAGCTTTGGGGATTGGACAAATCAGAGTTGTACAGAATATCATTCTAAAATCCACACACATTCAATCACTTCACATTGCAACTAAGGAGAAGGAAAGAGTTGACAAGGAAATCGGTCAGTACAATCCTCAAATTGAAATGTAATCGGTTATGATTCAGAGTAACAATATATATTGGGAAAGAATCAGTAAAAGGAGCAGCTGTTGACATTATTTCCTGAGCCAAACCTTTTAAGGTGTCAGTGAAAAGCAGTCTGTAATTTCACTTGAAAGCACTTGAAAAATTCCTTGGCTGACGTCTCTCAAGAGTTTAAGAGTTTAACAAAACCCACGACTTCCTCTCAAGATCACTCTTTTCAATACCATGCTTTTAAATCTGTACCAGACTGATCAGAGAATGCTTCAACACACAGCATAACAAATACAAATGGCATTATTTAGAAGGGTATTTTAATATATATATACAAAAAAAAAAAAAAAAAAACCTATGTCAAATTGCCAGGATCATCTGCAAGCTGAAACTGACTACTGATAAAACCACTTTATGAATCTGATCCAGTGTCACCATACATAACAGATGCCCAAAACAGAAGCCTGTCTTTCTTTTGTGAAAAAAAAAAAAAAGAAAAAAAAAAGAAAAGAAAAAACCCAAGACTAACTGTACAACTTAGGCAATCTTCCACATTTCAGCAAGACACAAGTCAGATTCTTCTGCCATGTACATCTAGCTTCAAGAATTAAAAGACTGCATGGGTTTTACTTGAACTTCTTAATCCTCTCAGAAATTATTTTTTTCTCCTTGAACATAGCAGGATGCTCTGCAAAAGATAGGAAAGGAGGGGGTGGGATAGAAAAGCCATTTCATTCAGTTTTCTCGTGCAAGATATCCTGGAAAAGGCTGCATTCTTCTGAAAGATGCTGCTGAAACAGAAAGGAGATGACTTCAGAATGTATGCAAATACAACATAACAACTTCTATGTTTTAATAATTAATAGAAGAGAAATAAATTTGGAAGTGATCCAAATACATTTTTTTTGTTGTTTGTAATGCATAGTGCCTTTTAGGAAAAGATTTCAAAATGCTTTATATGCAAGAAACATACTACTATAAAATTTCCAACTAGTTTTGGCTTCTTTTTTTAACAAAATGAAGAACTGAAAGTAAGCAAATAGCTTGCAGTGGATGAAGCTATGTCAATAGCTGATCAATAATTATACATCTACCAAGCTTCATATCAGCTTGCAGCATAAAAGCTAAAAGTATAAATTAGAAGAAAGAAGAAGCAGTACCCAGGCACTGATATAAACTAAAAAGAAACTTTCACAAAAGCTGTATAAGAACATGTGCCTATAAGTATAGTGGAAAGTAAATTATTTTATACAGAACAAGAGGAAAACTGCAACAACCCACTTAAGACATAAAAATGGTTACCTGTTTGATAATCTATTTTTCTTGATGGAGAGCTTCAATAAAGGCTTCAAGTTTTTCCTGGATCTCCCGAACTTTTTCTGAGGGAATTAAGAAGATCACCATTCAAATGTCTAGCTAATTTATTAAGGATATAATCAGGAAGAAAAAAAAATAAAAAGGAAACAACAACCTGCAAGCATGAACAAAATTAAATCTACCATCAATACTATGCAATACATTTCATTCTTTAATAACTAAAATTTAATTAATTTTCTGCAGCAGAAGAAATTAAACCATTTCCCCTTTAAAGAAGTCCTTCAAATACACTTTATCCTTACTATGCTAATTTAATAATTTCAAAATTTACCAAAGCAATCTGATACTAGAAAAACTTTATTTAGAAAAGCTGAAGATTCCATTAATTCATGCGCATTAGAATAACTATACAGCCATTACACATAAGGAGCTGTTATCCATTAAGAAGAGCACACTAATCCCGTTCTCTTTATATCAAATACTCTTATTCTCCACAGTATCACGAACTCCACTGATTCTAAAAAGACTTCAAAGCTGGTGCCCCATTGAGCAGGGACATTTTTAAGGAACCCAACGTCAGTATTCAACTTACCTGTACAAAACAGTATGCCCAATACGCAAGTTATTTAATGCTTACAGGTTAATTCATTGCATTTCAATAACCACCAGATGGATGTGGTCAGAATCATATTTTATTAAATCATGGCTTGAACATAACTACATATAGTTTTTAGGAACAAGAAGCCAACACTGATTGGAAAATACAGGATTTTAGACATTCTTCCCCTCTTTCTCAGTTCCACACAACACTTGTCAGCATATAACCTGCTTGATTTATTGAATTGCTTATGAAGCAAGATTTAGAACCTAGTAGAAATCCAAATCCTGCAAGATTTCCTGCGCCTCTCTCCCCACATCCCTATTTTAAGTTCCTTCTTTGTGTGACTACTGCCATTAAAAATACACACTTAGAAATGTGAAGGGGGGAAAAAAGTTTTAAAACAGAACTAAAGAAAATTAGATGAGTACAAACAAACTTTTTTCCCCCTTACCTTTCAAGTGAAAAACACAATCAGGTTAAAACCTTACATTCCGTTTTATGAGGCAAAAATTTGGGCTTTTTAAATCCTGTATTCATGTCCTCTGCTCTTTAGAAATGCCATATGTTATAAACTTGTTTTGACTGAACTAACTAGCAAACAAAGAGAGGAATATAACAGCCTTAAACGGGGCAGATAAGTATTAGGGAAAAAGAACCAAATACAACCTACAAAGAGAATGTGCTAAGAAAAAAAAAAAATCTAATAAATGTCTGGGGTATTGCCATTTTGTTATTAAATCTATTTTAAAGTAATAATAATAAACCATAACAAAACTCTGTAGCATTGTTTAAATGGAAAGGGAGAAAATTACCTAACATTCAAAATAAAATATGGAATAGTCTGCACGAAAACAAAGAAACTCCAACCTTCTTCCCTGTCTTTACCATGTGATTCTTAAGGGACAATGAACAATCACACTCTCAAACCCACAGTACCCTCTTCCCCAAAAAGAGACAGTTCTTATTTATCTACCAACACAGATGTACAGTGAAGCAGTGGATCCTAAAGACAACACCCCAAAACCTTCTCTAGTTTCAGCTACTTTCAGTACTTTTGAAGTACTGCAGGGGGAGAAAATGTATTTTCAAATCGGAAAAATTCTGGAAGCAATGGTACAGCGCCAGTTGATTTTTTAGCTTTGGTGGGGGTGGCTTGATTCAGTTCAACAGAGAGAATCTTTTGAGTTCTGCCGCTGAGAAAAGAGTTCCCACAATCACTTCTTACTAGCTGAGTTGATAAACTGCTTCATTACCATGTTTTTAAACCAAAAAAGAGTAGGCATTATTTGCACTTTGGTATGTTTTCCTTACATGAAGCATTTGCACATTGATACTCTGCCATTTTTTTTAGGCATATACTTAATAAAGTCAGTAATACTGATGATCTGAGTATATTTATGACAGCAGCCCTTGCAAGAATGTCCTTTGTTTTGGATTTGACATATTTTTGCAAAATATTAATCCTGAACCTCACTCCCCAGATGAGTATCAACTGCCAGAGTAAATCTAATGCACTAAAAAACTTTCCATGTAGTGTTCTCACAAATTGATTTTTGGTGTGGATTTTCTTTCTTTTTTTTTACTGTCACTTTTTTTCCCCCAAATATGCCTTTCATATTGATCAAGCCGTTAAACTCACTGAAAGCAGGCAGTTTTAGCAGTATTAAATGCAAATATTTTGCCTTCTCGACCTCAGCTAATGAAAAAAAATAGTAGCATCAGCCAAAATTCCTAATAATTATTTCACCTTAAAAAAAAAAAAAAGAGTTTTGTGCCAATAAAACATATTTTAATTTTCTGATTAGGACATATTAAAATGACAGGATAGCAAATATTTATCCCACTAGAATGTACGGAATCAGCTGCGTTTGCTCAGCTAGCAGACATACTAAAACTGCCTCCCTATTATGAGCGTTTTATTAGTTTTTACACTTGGACAGAATTTAAGTGATTGTTTAACTGTAATAATTATGAGGTCTTGAGGTAATTTAATACTTTGAAAAAAAAAAGAAAAGAAAAGAAAAAAGCTTGCCAGCTATTCTTAAAGAAAGCAGTTACAGAGTCTGCCAGAGAGTTGCAATTATTCCTGCTAAACTTTGTATTCCTAGAAGTAGTAAAGTCTATGGCAGCAGCAGATGACAGCCAACATGTAACATTTTCCCAGGTGCCTATTCTGTAGTACAAAGAAACAGTATCCCATTTAGTTTACTTTTAAAATAGAGTAATGGCAGGAGTTATGTATTTATGTATTTGCAGTTTGATACGCCGGGAAATGTAAATGCTTGGGAAGGATTTATCTTTCGTGAAGAGTAGGGTCTGCAATAGCTGCCAGCAAATCCCTCAATACCAGGTGACATTTCATCTGCACCAGCAATAACTGTTACAAACTAAGAGCCAGAGGCCACTTGCTTTCAGTTTGGGGAAGATTTGAAAACTCTCTCTGGTGTGAAATACACAAAGTGGACACCCAAACTTTTCAGGGTTATGATTGAGACCTAGATTGAAACATTAATCACAAATCCTCTTCAAAACAAAATATACATTAGTTCACACATGTTTCAACACATGAACTCCAAATGCCTTTTGGGTTTCAAATAAGATCCCTTGTTATATTAAGGGACAGATTAAGGTGACGTGTTGTTCTTGCTTCTTACTTTTACACTGTGTATTTTTAAGTCCTAAGCACCAAGTTTGTTCCAAAGGATTTCTGTAACTGCCCGGTACCGTTATACAATGTTCCAATATCACAGAAGTATTTTGAACTACTATAGTTCTAGTATATTTTTATACACCAAACTACTATATGGTCAGATACATTGCAATCGTAATTTTATTAGATTGTATTTCAGAGGCTTGTGTTTACACTATCATTTTCACTGGATAACAAGACAACAACATGGTCTTTGATGGTTTTAATGAAGACTTGAAGTTATGAACACATAATTCTTCTAGCACCTGTTAAGCAGGGATCAGAAAAATCAATGAAATCAGTGAATAACAACTGTAACAAAATCCTTGTTTCTGCCTTTAAAGCAGTGAAATTCGCAGGCCTAGGGGCAACGAATGGCTATTCTACTCTCCATTTATCCCATGTTTACCTAAAAGATAAACTCTTCCACACATCAACTCATTGTGCTTCTTGATCTGGCGATGAATATTCTCATAATCCTCCCTGCATATCCCATAAAACTTTACTGACAGAATGAGGAAATTCTTTATTCAAATGTCTTGAGATCCTTATTCACGCTTAGCCTCTCCTTATCTCCATATGAAACGATATTGCTGACCAGTCATTTTCTTTTCATTAATCCAGTGACACTAAACCTAAAAAGCTCAAAACCAGACTAATTGATCCATAATTAGGATTTGAATACACTGTGAACACAAAAAGATATGGCCACAGATAAAGTTTGCTTTCCTAATAACATAAGCTGGTCAGAAGGGACCCCCTCAAATATTAAGCCTTACAAGGATTGCTTCCTTACTGACGGAAACCCGAGGGGCGTATAACTAGGACTGTCTACAAATTACCACAGTTCGAAAATAAAAGAATCTATGCTAAGGTGAAACTCAACTAAAAAAGTTACTTACCAAGCAAAACTTCTGAGCTAAACACAAATATTATTAAAATAACAAAAGCACAAAATTACACAGCTAAGGTATGCTACTGAATTATTTCAATGGTATTTAAACTTTACACCATGTCTTAAGTATCAAGAAAGCGTCTTCTGCATGGTTTCCAAATGCATTCATTGATTTAATAAAAGATGCTTTCCTTCTTCACGAAACTGGTCTTCATTATGCTTAAGATAAATGAATTCTGAGACATTCAAAACATATATACCTACCTGTAAGTAAGCAACTGTTTTAGCACAGAATTCTAAAGGAGCTCATGTGCCACAAGAGGGGGAAAACAGTATTTTATACAACTCGAAAAGCTTTCCTTGGCCCTTTAAAGTTTGCCCATATGACAGCAATTTTCAATTGCAGCATCGAAAGAAATCATAAACTCTTCAGGACAAGGATCTGTCTATATTTTGTAACTTGAAAACGTATATAGCACAAAATAACCATGAAAAATGTGTTAGTATTTCCTTAATAACGCTCCTTTTCTACAATAAAGGCATTTCTCCCTTCATACATATTTTTCCTACTTCTAATCTTTTGGTTGTATTTCCTTTTGCTCCTTTTCCTTAATTTTTATTATTTTCCTTGAATTTTCCTTTTTAATCACCTCCTTGCCTATAACATTCTCATTGCTTGCTGTGCTACTTCTATGCTATGGTTAATTAACCATAGAGGGGAAAATGTTAAATCTACTGCTGTGAATGCACCATCTTTCCTCTAGTCAAAAGGGAAGTTGAGTCCATAGTCAGATTTCACCAGAATATCCAGAAGCACACTTTTAAGATCTGGTAATATTAAGCCTTTTATTTATTTATTTTAAACTGAAAGCTGAATTTTAGCATAGGGCTGCCCTGTATGTAAACCCCATACTCCTATGCAACCCCCTATGCTCAGTCAGGTGAAGAAGTGACTACAGTCTCTGTGGAGCTCAGCCTGTTGCCCCACACGCCTGCCCTCTCGGAGGGCTGTGCAAAGGCTGAGCGCCGCGAGGCTGCACGCTAACAGACACTCCAATAACCCCCCAGAAAACAGACTTTCCACCCACGCTTACAAGACCTGCATCGACATGCCTTGTCTCACACCGCCGCAGACTCTAACATCTTCTATAATTTACTGAGCATTGCAGTGTTCCACCGAGTTTTAGAAAATCCTTTGAAACTACCCATCACATTTTTTTGCCAGTTTCCTCTTGTTCACATACCATATTTTCCTCTGGATGTGCCAACAGGAAAACTAAAATTTTAAGTCGGGTGGGGGGGGGGGGGGAGGGGGGGGGGGGGGGAAAAAAAAAAAAAAAAAAAAAAAAAGAAAAAGCAAAACCACCCAGGCTGCCCTTAACAAGACAGAACATCATTTATCAGCTACAAAGACAGATTTATAAGTAGAGGGCCCCCTCAGTTCCTTTAAGGCTGCAAAACAGATGGGAAGTGAATGGACAGTCAAGGGGTCAAGAAAACACATGGGAGGTGCTGCTTGTCTGCTGTATGTATGCTCCCAGCATAAGAAAGAGGTCAAGATTGTAACTGCATGGCTGGGTGCTGGAAAGGCCCTTTCTTTAAGCTGTTACAAAGACAAATGCTGTTCCTCATCCTGCTGTCAAACTGCTATAAATATTGGTTTGTCAAAAGGGCTTCAGCAGCTAAAAGTTCTTTAAAGAGAGGCAGAGCAGGAGGATGAATCATGCCAATGATTCTTAAACAATTAGCTCATTAGTGTAATAAAAGCATGGCAGAACTCTGCAAGGTTTAAATGGAATTTATAATAGCCCATATAGGAAATCTGTGAATCATTAAAAATATACAGCTTTTAGAACGCTAGCTTGCAGAAAAAGGCTAGCAAGCTCTCTAGTTACTGGCCAACCAACTGAAGATGCTAATGGATGCTACATGATAGGAAAGCTTTACTGTTATAAAATGTTTCTTGTATCACTGGAACCACCTCCCATGGATGTGAATCAAAACCAGAAACTACACTCACTGTGATGTGAAAATCATGACAAAAAAGTTTTAAATACTTCCGAAAATTGGGCTTCTCCTTTCAGACATGCAAAACAAGACAAACTATGGCAAACTTTTCTATGTGCTTAAAATTCATCTGCGTTGTAATCTAACTAATACCTAAAATGAGTGCATTCCAGTTACCAGTCACAGAAAGATTATGAGGACAGGAACATGCTTTCATTATGGAAGTGTCATTTTTATATGGATGAAAATAATAATTCAGTGTCCTCTCAGAAATAATTATTATAGACCCTAGAGCAAGAGATAGCACTAGACTCAAACCCTGTAAAACCACTACTAAAAACTCCAGGGGTCATTCAACATCTTCATTTCACACATCACAGTCCCTCTGCAAGAGCCTGCTGGTGACTAGGTTAAATATCTTTAACAAGGCATGAACAGGAAAAAAACAGGAACAGGAACCTACTTCATATAAAAGCATACAAAGCATATATATATGTGTACATATATATATATATATATTTCTTTTCCATCTTGTAGATAAGCTCTTCTTTAAAGCAGGGAAAGATTACCACTAGACTGTGTATTTAGCTCGTCATAAAACATACACAAAATCTTAAGTTTTAAGAAGTTGCCCTTAGACAGAAAAATCATAGCTGCCATCACTGACAGTATCACCTTTATTTCGAACTAAAGAGTCCAGCAGCGTTAGAAAGCAGCTTATCTGACAACACCAAAGTCCTTTTTATGAGGTATTGAGTATTGCCACGTTATTTTAGCATTACGAGCAATGTGTCTGAGCATTAAAAACAGGAATTGTGTATTGTGCTGATGAATCTGAAGGTTATTAATCAATCAATGTCTTGACCTATAGTGGCCCCAGATCCACAAGTGAGACCTTTGTAGCTAATGAAACAGCTTCAGCAACACACTTCCCCCGCCGCAGTCCCAGAACAGAAGCTGCCTGTATGGCCTGGAGCGGGTCCCCAGGGCTCTTTCGGCCTGCAGGCACCAAGTGATCTGTCCGTCTGCGGCGGGGCAGGAGCTCAGGAGCAGATCTGAGGAACGTGGCTGAAGCCAAAATGACAGCTACAGACTACTGACCTATACAAGAAACACTTCTATGGGCTCTCGCACACCAGTCCCACTTGCCTACAGGAAAGAACCTAAATATTACCAAAGCAGCATGAGAGCTCACAGACTAGTATGCATTTCTATACTGTCATTAACGTTAGCTTGATGTACAAGTGCAGCTTAATATAGATCAATAATTAAGCTTATGAAAGTCATGAGGTCTGCAATAGCAAGTACGACTTGGGCTCCTTCCAGTCCTCTGTCTCTACAATAGATTTTTAATTAAAAATACTCAAATAGCTCAACCCTTCAGCAGAATTTAGCTATGCTGCTTCCTGGACACTACAAGGTGCTTAGAGGCAGAATGACAGGGAAACCTCATAAAAGAGGAACATCTTGAAACAGACTTACGTACTTACTAAGACTTTGTTTCAGCTTTTGTTAGGCTAGAATGAATGAGCACAAGATAATACTCAGAAACTTGGGTGCAACACACTAAAAAGTAGAAAATTAAGCTGGCAGAAATATTACTCAGTGATTCATCTGGACGTGTAAGTAGCTTAACTTTTTCTAACTGATGCACAAAGGTTGAATATAGCCACAAATGTGAATTACTTGTGTAAACACTACTGTATCCTTCAAGCTATAAAACCGTAAAGGAAACTTTAACACTCTAAACAGCTGATAAATGTTGGTCTCCACCCAAAATAAATTGCACTCAGTAGATAGCACACCGATTTATTCTCCAGCTAACCGAAATATTTATATGAAGTTCGCTTTAAATAAATGTTAGATAATGAAGCTATGATGAGATACATTTTTGTTAAGAAAAATAATAAACTTCATTACTGATAGTCAGAATGTCAACACACTGAAGAAAAACAGGCTGTTGTATTACTTTTTTCAATGTGCTATTATTTCTAGATGACAATATTTCTTTCCCTTTTATTTTCATATGCATTTCCATATCAGAAGCAAAGTTAATTTCACTACAGTATTAAAAATGTACAGCTTCCATTACATTTTTCCTCAGCTTTTGGAGACCTGAACAGTACACACAGTAGTTCTATACTAATCCAAAACAAACACACATAGTTCAGAAGTTTGCATTTATACAAGTAGCAATGGTCTCTATTATAAATGCATGTTAAGTTTGTTTAATAGCTACCCTAATAAACAACTAGTACTGTAAAGAACATATCCCATTAGATGTTCTGATACCTGCATCACTGAGTGAATTTCAAGAAAAAATAAATTTGGCAGATGCCACCAAGATGAACCTCAAGTACAGAGGCTTTGGTCTCAGGTAAGATTAACAGGCATTAAATGTTATGACTCACGTAACATTTTATCATTAATTTTCAACGTCAACTTTAAGTGATAGACCTGGCTTAGTCAGTGACAAATGTGCTAAACTTTGTAAGGATCCGTTTCAGAGCCTGGACATCAGTGCCTAACTCTTCATCAATAACTTTAAGAAAATCACAGCAGACAGATTTTGGTCATACGGGATTCTTAACTTAAGTAAACCACCACTCCATCACAGGAGGTTTACAACTCATGTACATTCTCCCTCAAGGATTACTTCCCTTTCTGAGAAGCTGGAGCTTTTTCAAGCACTTTGTGCCATGATATAAAGCAGGAACTACCTTATCTGCACTTTGACACAAACCGTCCTACACATTCTTCTGGATTTAATTCGTTAGCTTCATGCAGCTGCCCTGAAACTGGACGAACAAAGAGCTTAATAATTCAACTAGCTTTTCCTAGGTCAAAGCAGGCTCATTCAGACCATTTCATAAACTGGAATTAAAAACAAGATAACCATGTCAAAAAAAAAAAAAAAAAAAAAAAAAGATTTGCATTCTATCAGATTAATGGTGAGTTTGCAAACCTTCTATTAACTTGTCAACTCCCTGGTGGAAGTTGCTGGTGGGGGATTGCGAAGACAGGAGCTACCCTGCACACACTTACTCAAAGTTTGCCAGTCTGCTGAATGATGCCCAGAGGAAAAAGGCTACTTTACTTTTGTCTGGTCAGAAGGCCACAGCATCTTCTGGTGTAAGCTTTTGTCAGCTGAAGATCAGACTATAGCTGTTGTGTTCCTCCCAAGAACACCGCCAAGACCATCGCTTAAGAAATGAGCAAAATGAGGCTGCTGCCGTTTTTCTGAATATCTCACTACTCTGAAGTGATTTCTTTTTAAAGTAGTTTCTAACAGTGCAATGTTCAGGCATCATGGAATAAATGAGAGCTCATAATAATCACAGTTCTGCAGATCCTTATAGCGTGCTCCTCCTCTGGGGTTCTTTAGGATGTATTCTTCCTTTCCATGCCTGTCCCGGGGAGAACTCCTTGTGTGGCTCTAGGTACAACTTCTTATACCCTCTGGGCTCTATACAAGATATCTCAAAATTATACATTTCTTATTTCTTATAAACACTAAACACTATGGTGGCTCTAAATAAACCTTTTAAACACCAATATAAGGGCCATTACCACTTGCCTTTTAACCTGTTTTGTCTGCCTACTAGTTTCTAGGGGGAAGTTATCAGAGATCTGCATATTTGAAAGACGAAATTCCTTCCTTCAGTGGGACTTTTCCCGTGTAAAACCCTTTAATCTATAGAAGGCAAAGCTCACCAAAAAAAAAAAAAAAAAAAGCAAAGGCTCAAGAAAGCCCTGTAGAATATGATTTTAAGGAGGAGATATAATGAACATTGTCTGTTACATAGGATATAGCTCCAATCGAAATACTGTTGACAGGCATCTCAAGAGACGGAAATTTAATTAGACTACAGTAATGACCACAATATAAGATTAGTCTTACACAGCGTTTTTATTCTGCAGTGTATAGCAGCAACAAAAAACTGTAACCACAGAACAAGTTTTTATCATCTGCCAAGTACTTCCCTGAGACATTCTTCTCAGCTTTGCATAAATTCATAACAAAAAAGGTGTCTCACTTGAATTTAAATCAACGTTGCTAAACAGACACCTACCATTTTAAAGATATTGCAATACAAATACGTATAGACATGCATACACACACACACACATATACAGACATATATAAACACACATACGCACACTTTGCGTTTTAGATAGAACACTAAAAGCTCCCATTTCTTTTCCCAAATGGTTAAAGCATTCAGTCTGCAATAGTTAACTAGCAAAACAGTTTGTTGAAATAAACCTTGCCATACAGTTAACCCAGTAACTGACAAAAACAAACAGAAACCCCCCCGCAAAACTCCGAGAATCACAAGCATCATAAAGACTATGGAACTGCAAAATGAGAAAACTGAGAGTAGAAAAGAAGGGCATGGCTGGGCAAGGGCACCTTCTTCTTAGAGGAAAAAAAACCCTAACATTGAAGAAACAAATGCTTGCTACCTTTTATGCTCATGCATTAAAACGTTAGACAGGATAACCACAAACAAGCGGCTTGGCACGGGCTCAGCTGGCAGGCTAACCCCCACCACCCCTGCAAAGGCCACTCATTGCCATCTTGCGTTGGAAAGCTGCAGAGCACCCTAACTGCAGTAAAAAAGTTCACACTACTAAGGAAGTTTGCTTTGGCCTTTTTTATTAGAGGAGTAAGTCTGGCAGACAGGAATTCTGGAAACAGTTAGATAGTTCTGAGTTCCCAGAGCTATCAGCGGGCTCAAAAATAAAAACTTAAAAACCTTAAGAAGTCAACAGAAAGTTAAAATTTATCTACATGCAATTATTTTTTGTAGATATTTTTATACTGCAATTTACTAAAATTACTACTGCCACTTGTGTTAAGAATAGAATAGCAGGCAGAAGAAATACCTTATCTTGAAATCATTTCATCTATCCACGTTTTTTTTTTTCAGGGGAAAAAAAATAGCATATTGTCCAATATTGAAAACCATTATATGGATATAGTTCTTTTAAACAAGTATGGAAGTTTTGACATCCCAAAGAATTCAGGTTTTTATAAATAAATTTAATTCTGACAAGATGCATTTTTA
This sequence comes from Tinamus guttatus, assembly GCF_000705375.1. The sequence continues at coordinate 371,876 of NW_010577764.1, forward strand.
TGAGAAATAAACCTCTTCTAAAAGATGAATGCTTACTATTGCACTTGTAACTCCCTCTTATCCTTTTTCACTTCTTACAGGTGCTAGCTCATCACTGGTTTAACTAAGTGTATAGTAAGATACTAAACTGCACGAAATATAAGTTTCAAGTGAAACTCCCTTGTCCCTTCTCAGTGAGGACAATGAAGACAGATGCACCAACTGGAAGGCAACTGTAATTCTTGCAGTTGTAGGTGAGGTTACCCAGCATGGGGTGAACCATCTGGGTGTGCTTTTCAGGTGGCAAGACAACTCAATTTAAGAACCTCTTGATATTATAAGTCACAGCAGAGTTATAAAGACTATAAACAGATGCATCAAAACTGGTTCCTACTATTTGCTAAATATGTCTGAAGTACCTATTTAGAAAAGTGAGCGACAAACGGAAGTTTTCTCATTTCCACTGAGCAAACAAAATCCTGAGAAAAGCAATAAAATTCTCAGTTGTCTCTACAGTTTAAAAATACACTATTTTCTATATACAGTATAAAAAAATTACTGTGCTGAGGGGTTCTTAACTACGTATCATTCTCACAGAAGAAACTGGAAGTTTTAACAGTTCAGTGCAACCGTGCACTGTTAAGCAGCAATCAAAAAGGGGAATGAACTGCAAGTAAATATTTGTAGAAGGCTACATTAAACAACCCAAAACATCATGCCACTATATAAATGCATAATGTAGATACATCTCGAATACTCTGTGCAGGTCTGCTCCTCCTCTTGACAAGAATTGAGGAGAATTAACAAGAGGACAGGAGTGGCAAGGCTGACAAACTAGGAAATAACGTCCGTGCAAGGAACAGATTAGGACTGTTCAACTCGGGAAAGAGAAGAGCGAGTGTGAGCAGCACAAACATCTATAAAACCGTGAGTGGCACAAGAAATGAATAGAGAAAGATTATTCAATGTTTTCCACAGTGCAGGAACTAAGGAGAACCGTATTTTCTCTAATGAAACTGGCAGGTGGCTCAAAAACAAACAAAAGGAAGTACTTTCTCACACAATGTGTAGTTAAACTCTGGAACTAATTGCCACAGGATGTTGCAGATGCCAAAGTTTACATGAGTTCAAAAAAGCAATTAGAGAAATTCATAGGAAGAAGAAAAAAATCCATGAAGGGTTATTAATCACAAAGATGTTACTTCACAGTTAGGAAACTCTCAGAAGAACAGACTGCTAGATGCTGGGAAAGCAAACCAGGAAAGTATTATTGCATGCTTAACCTGTTCTTATACTGTTTCCTAAGTATCCACACCTGCTCATTGCCAGGAATGGGATACTCAGATCCATAGACCACAGGACTACTTCATTACAGCCATTCTTATAGATTTGGAGCACTGAAAAAAACTTCTAAAGTCACTTTTCCCCAGTTCAGCTACTCATCTTCTGCTCTACCCCTTTTTGAGGATTTAGAATACTGACAAGACAACCTGCTCAATAAGTCCTGAGATTTATCTGAGCTTTCATTGCAAGGTAGGTCACCTATGCTAGAAACACACGTTTGTCATCACACAATTTCTTGAACAAACAATAAAACTCAGTCAATGCTTCAGCATTAAAAACTGTTGTAACATAAGCGAGACAGTGTTCCCATGTTATCTGTATTAAGACAGAAGTGCCTGAACTTCAGATATTTTAAAAATTTATATTTATAAGTAAAGTTTCAAATCAAGAAGCTTTTCGACCCCATATTTTGGCTGTAAATTAAAATAGAGTTTGCAACCATCAGAGGAATAATATTCCAAACTTGCAGTATGAATAGTGAGGAGCAACAACAAGTTAACTCATATAAAGATAGAGCTCAAGAATGAATGAATAAGATTATATAAGCACAGCAGCTGCCTGCAACAGAGGGAAACTCAACTTCATGACTCAGGAGATCCCTTCCATTACATTCCTAATTAAAATACAAACACTTTACGAACATGTGTTGTGGCAGCGAGGATTTTCTTTCCTTAAGCAGATTCCTGATCTGTACTGCATGCTGTAAGAGGAAATTATTTGTAGAGAACTGCACTTGTTGGTGGCTCTTTGCTAACAAAACAGATCTGTCTCAGGAGCATAAAGTACTGTCACAAAGACAAGCATTCTTTCCACTGAGAAAAAGGCAAAGTAGTCCTTTTTTCCCCTGTCATCTGCTGTTAAAATTATAACCACTTAGCAATAAAAGCATGCAGAAAGTAGAAAATGTTGCTAATTTGATTGTAGAGCTAAGCATTGATAGTTTTAAAATCTTCCCACAGGTACAATAAAACAGAATGGCTCAGCATATATCGCTTTGCACTGAATAACGATTTCTTTAGAAAAATGTGCCTGTCATTTGTGACCTGGATCTGAAGAAATATAGTGCAGGGCTGGTGTTCTAGCTACACTGTGATTTATGAAATGCATACGAAACACATGAAGCATAAATACTAATGCACACATAGTTATGATTATATATACACAGGCAGATTGCTCTTATAGGTTATAGTTTATAGTCATAAAATGAGAAGGTTTGTCTTTGTATGCAGGGATTAAAATCTCTTGGATGGTAAATCAAGGAGATTTCCAACTATTCTGTGTTAAGAGCCAGCAAGCAAAAATATTGCTGTGGGAAAACACTATAAATTACCCAATGAAAGAAAAAAGGTGGGATCAAAACCTTCTTATACTGGCAGGTCTGAATCACCCAGAGACAGCTCTCTTAAGCATGGAGCAACCATGCTGTGTTAGAAGGAAAAACAAACAAACAAAACCACTCTCTGTTTGACTATGCTTTTCAATATACTGAGGCAATTAATCAGTGAATTTACATCTAGTTTATAATATGCTGTTTTACACATTGTACCACCCTTGTCCACCACTAAATCAATGATATCTTGTTGTATTTTTTCAAAAAAACCTTCCCTTTGTGACAGTCAAAAGAGTATGAGTGACACACACAGCACTAAGTGAGCTCAACTTGGCTTTTCTGCCTATCAGAACAGTGGTCAGAACTCATTTGTTTCATTTCAAATTCGTTCTTAAACACTAATGGAGCAGGTACTCACTGAGATCCTCTGCCAGCTGGACCCTTTTGCCAGTTAGTAGCTTAACCTTTTTTTCATTGTCTTCAGCAAAGTCTTCCAGTACTTCCTTTACATTCTTCTCTAAGCGTCTTACTGAAGAGAGAAGAAGAAGAAGAAAAAAAAAAAAAAAAAAAAGAAGATGTACATTGGTAAGACTTTGCACCTATAACGATCTAAAGATAAAACCTGGGAAGGTTTGAGAGTAATGCAATATACGTTATCAAACTAATCCAGTTGAAGATAAAAACAACATAATTCTGAACATAAGTCTCTTGTTCGTGCCATTAAGACAAATTCTTGGAGAGAGATATGTTCAAATTTAAAAAGACATTTTCTCTCTGAATAATTTTATTATTTGATAGCCTTTCTTTTTCAGAAGATACAAATATACCTAAACCTAAAATAGTACTAAAACACACACACACCCCTCTTTTGGAAGAAGCTATATGTAACAGTACAGTAATATCAGAAATTTAATTTCTTTTTTTTTTGTTTCAAACACCACAACTGGCTCACCACAACAGTTTTACCTTCAGTGTTAGTAAGCTGCTGCCTCAGAGTATTTGCTGTAATTGCCAGCATTCGCTGTATTCGCCAGAAGAGGACAATATCGTTACATTCAAGCTGAAAGAAGGAAAATTTTAGTATCAAACCTCTGATGTCCAGTGAACATTGTATGCTCTTACAAGAATCTCTTGAAATACTCTTTTATTGACAATGGCAAAATTATGCATACACATCCTGATCTTGCACAATAAACCCACAGAATAACTGCTGTAAGTAACAATGAAACATACCAAAATTTTGTCACTAAGCCACACTTAATTACATTGTATTTTCTCTACACCCACAATTTTCAAGGAACTGTATCAATGTTTGTATTATATTACTTTTATTATACAATTAAAAAGCAATTTGCTCATACTGTATATAAGCTATGTACAGTCAAGGACTCACACCACACTTGTCCCTCACAAGCACCTTGAAAAGACTTCACAAATCTGAAGTCCATATTGTGACTACCAATCTGATGCTTCTGAAGACAGTGTTGGACTAAGGGCTATATTAACTAACAACAAAAGAGAGTTTCTATATTTGTGAGGATGGGAGGAGTATCTTCACAGCAGGACTACTTAAAGCAGGAAATAAGAGGTTGGACACCACAGAGTGGCAGCTCTTTCCATGCTATGATCTCTTTCTTTCCAATTCTTTTTCCTTGGCCTTGGAATCTTAACTGCAGGCAAAGACATTTCTATACTAGTAACGACTTCTGGCTCCATGGTGATGATTGTTTCTCATTTAAAAGTAAAGTAATATGCCAAGGAAAATGAAGGCTTTTACCTTTTCAGCAATTCCTCTTTGATTTAAAAAAAAATAAGTGTGATTCTCATTTGTGTGATTTTGAGTACACTGACATTTGTTTTTATAACCTTGGCTTTACAAAACCATCAAGTAATTTAACCAGAAAAAAAACAGTCATAAGCTCTGTGGTTTATTTTTTCTACAAATTAATTGTAGTTCCAAGCATTAACTCAAAAATATTTTATCTTGCTTACTCCACAAAAAAACACTTTATTTGATGGTTTCTCCAAATTTTATGCATCAGTCAATAGCTGTGCAATATGGTTGTCTGTGCCTTTACAATACACGTGGATAAGTAACAGATGCTTAGTTCATGACTGATATCTAGTGGTCACTCTAGGTAATTACCATCACATCAGATTTTTTTTCAGTTACAAACCTATGTCATAAGTCATCATCAGCTATGCCAAGTCAAAGGTTATAAAAGACAGACTAATTTAAAATAATTGCAGGAGAGGAAGCTGCAATTGACATGTATAAATATTTAGACAAAAATATAGTTCAAGTTACCTCTGAGTCCACAAAGTGCCTTTGATAGTAATAGAAGCCTCTTCGACAGAGATTGCAGTGGCTCAAGGCAGTCTTCAGGAAATATCTCCTATAAATTTGGTGCCATGTGTCTTTAATCTACAAAAACAGTGCTTACATTAACATAAAAATTCACTACTATGCATACTTTAACAGTCACATTTGATTTAAAAATAAAGTTTCAGAATTCTGCAAACTCTACAATGTAATAAACATTTAAATGTTTCTCAGGAACTGATCATCAATTACGATATGATCAATATCTGAGCTAAATTTGACAAACATTACAGATGATTCTGTCAATTTAAAAGTCCTTCACTTTAACTCTAGGAATATATTTGAGTAGAGCACATTAATTTATTAGCTAAACTAGATTAAAGCATACAGAAATATTTAATGGTTTTCAGTAAACTACATAAACAAACATTTTTAACTTTCCTTGATTTTATTCATTTACATTTCAGTTCTTCAAATTAAATGCACATATTGATATGGCTCTTCAAAAAAGCTGAGTGCCCGTTCTTTTTTGTTTCTAGCTAAGCAACTGGGTTTTTGTTCATTCACTTAATTAGATTAGTTTAATTAGTTTTTTTGTTCATTGCACTTAATTAGATAAAGGGTCCAAATATAGGTAAGAGTCTTGCACTAAAAAAAAAAATCCAGACCATTTTAAACCTACATTACTCTCTCTTAGGGTAAGCTGTCTTTTCACAACTATTTTTACAAAATTTCCCTCTTTTAGATGAAGCTACGATCTTCAAACTGAACATACAACTACAAAGAACATCTTAGTAATGCAGAACATGTTTTATGTTATCTTGCTTACAAGGGCTTTGCTTCCACTGTATAGCACATGCATAAGGACTTTAAAGGGAGTCTTGCCACAATTCATGCCTCTACTGTAGGCGAGAAAATCTGCTGAGTAGATTTTGACTTCAGTCTAAACTGTCAGATTCCAGAGTGTTGTACTGTACTTGTCTGACAGCCAACAGAAGAGAGTGAATTGCGTGCAAGCAGTAATTTAACAATTCATTTGGAAACATCTGGATTACAAACTCAGTATTTAGATACAGCCTTTTTAATGCTATCTAGAAAGAGGATACAAATGTTCACAGAAAGCTTCCATGTTTTATGACAATGTGTTTTACCAGACATGGGTCCACTGTTACTCCTCTTGCTTCAAGATTCTTTCTGACAGTCGTCACTTCATCATTCGCCAGATAAGCTGCATGATCTTCATTGCATTTGATTAATTTCTCAAGTTCATTTTTCGTTTCATTACGAACATGCTGGAATAAAAATGTGCAGTTAAAGTTATTAATCAAGTTCCTCAGAGAGAAACAATGGCAGGAGGTAGACTTAATGTCTCTCAGTAATGAGTTAGAGCAGAAAATTCCCTTACAACTAATAGCTCTTAATTGTATTTGATCTAAAAGTGTATTTTATGCACAGACAACTCAAACACAGTATTTTAAAATGCTAACTATCTGTCAATTTTTCATACTTTTGTTCCTGTTCTTGTGGGCAGAAATGTAGAAGAGGAAAGGAAGGGAAAAAAACATGGTTTTAAGTCTTCCTTTCCCTCCACGAGCATCAGCTGGTGTGGTTCACATTTTCTTATTAAATGACACGATTTTGCAGATTTGAAAACCTCTATTTAGTTTGGAAATGCACCCGCCCTGCTGCAGTAGACCTAAGTGAGATTTCATGCAAATCATTACTTCTGTCATTTTTCTTTTGATACAAACAGCAAAAAAAGAAAGGCTTTATGCTTTCTGAAAAGATAAGCAAGGTAATAAACACACTCAGCATCAGCAGTGACACTGATGAAAATGTCATCTTCACCAAGCAGGAAGTCTGTCTAGTCTCTAATTCCATGCATCCAAACCTTCAGATTATTGCTCATTAAATTCAAGACAGGTTGAATTGACTGTCTTTCTCCTATACCCGGCTGCACACAACTGACTCAAAAACCTTCCCTCTGAAACAACTTTATTTATTTTTTTAAAGTATTCTTTTAAAATCTGCTTATTTCTTAAATGTATTATTCAGTTTTAGAAATATCTAGAGAAAGTAACATAGAAAGGCCATCACTGGACAGTGAAAGTAAGTAGCTATTTACATTTAAAAGGAGATAATTTCCAAAGCTGAATAAAGTGAGAATAGAGCTTATGATGGAAATGGTCAAGCAGAATTTACAACGGTGACTAAGTTACTAGCGACAATACTCTCACACATTAATGAAATTCAATGAAGCACGATAGGAAACTGCACAAGATTTCTGCTTCAGAGGAAATGCTTGGAAATATGCAAAAGAATAGCCCATTTTCTGGCCCATTTTTTCTTAATTTCTCTCCATTAGAAGAACTGTAATGTATTGAGCTCAATGAGAGTAAAGATGTAATTCAGGAAAAGAATGGAAACACATTTGCAAATCCATACATATTTATATTAAAAATGTATGCAATTCTTTCTGGTGTAAAATTTTAAACTTGAACACTTAACAGGTTTAAAACTTTTTAAATTCATGCAAGTGGGAGGAAGTATGAAAAAGATTTTTTTTTTAATGTAGTGAATTATAATCAAAGTTTTCCAAAATAGACTGAACTACATTTTTATTTATTTATTTATTTATTTATTTATTTTTTTTACCTGTTCTTTGGTGCGGGCTACCCAGTATAACCACCTTTTCTTCCAGTCTGGACCTATCATATCTTCAATAACAGATTCAGCTGGAAAAAGAAACATGATGTTAACCATCACTCAAAATACACGCAAGTAGTGAAATGTGTGCAGTACTAAAATTAGGTACAAGAGCATGAGTGGACATTATATGCCCAAGAACATAAGATATGCCCTACGTGCTCAAGTCACGTGTCTTATTAAATTGCACTAAGACATTAGCGTTAAAAAATGACTGAGTGAGAGCTGGTACATCTACCAAGAAAAAAAACACACCTGCTATCCCTCCACTGGAGACAGCCCTCTGGATTTCACTAAGTCCAAAGTTACACTCTCTTGCAACTTGCATCAAAACTGTTACACCACAAAACCATAATGGACTAGCTATTCTCTTGAAATTATTCAATACTTCTCCACGCCTGGTATATATCTTTCAATTCTACAGATCTCTTCCACTTATCTTTCAACTGCCTTTTTTAAGAGCAAGAGCACTAGGCTGCCCTAGCTGCAATTTGCCAAACCCATCCATCAGTAACAACGTTAACTTAAACTGCCTCCACTATCTCGGTTATGCTGATAAACTCACACTGTCTTGAAGTTGACCAGATCAGGAAATTGTCACGGATTTAAAAAAAAAAAAAAAACACAAGCAGAGTAAATCTCATTACTCACTGTCTTTGAGACGACTTTGGAGGGTCTCTTCCATAAAATGAATAGCTGCATCCCACTGCTGCTTATCAGATATTGACCGATCTTCTAAGGCATTGTGCTGGATCACTCGCTGCAATACAGGACAAATCTTTAGCCAAAATTATCATTCAGGAAAAAATAATTCTGACATTTTCTTCACTTTGATATTTATAAAAATAGAATTTAGTGTGTATACTGGATTTATTCAAGATACACCTTCAAGGGCACCAAAAATACATTCCTGTGCTGTTAATTTAACTCTCTTCTCCTAGTGTAAGTAACAAAAAAAGGTGAAAATTCCTCAGAGTCCATAGAGTTAAAATAAATAAATAACAACAACAAAAAAGACTACATCATACCAGGCTATCTTCTGCTCTTTCATTCCATCTATGACGCTTAATGCTTTCTTCTTTGACGGCTTGTTTCAGTTTATCAAAGATATCATCGTGCTCTTTTCCTTTTTGTTCTGTCATGAATCGGGAAAATTCTTCTTGCAATGTCTCCCACGCCACCTGGAAGTTCAGGAGACAATCTGGACTGCAGTGGACCATTACGTCATGTATCAGCAGTACTGACATACGAAAAATTAAGTGCATTCTGAAGATGATGCACAAGCAAAAGTCACCGATTTTTCCTTGGCTGCCTTATCTGCTAGTAAGAAAGTTAATGCTGAAAAAATCTACCACATTGTGTTGGCAACTGGAATTCTGTTAAATTTGCATACATCTTAAATATGAACACACATAGATTGAAGGGGTTTTTTAAATGCTTGAAAAGGAATTCACTTTTTATGCTTTGTTTTTAATGAGGAAATATTCACTAAGAGAGCAAAAGAACTTCTGAAGTGTTCTTGTTATATATGCTACTTGAAATGAGGGTTATGTCAACTTCCTGGCAAGTAAGTCGATTAGAAGAAATTCAGCTTTTTTTTTTTTTTTTTAAAGATATGGTAAATAGGAAAGTGAAACACATCTTTAGAGAGATGAAATATCTTAAGTTCTAACCTCCACTGCTTTATTAGGCAATTGCTTGTCAGTCCACTGCTTCAGCTTGATGTCCACAGTGGTGTTAAACGTCCCCGAGTTCATAGTCTGTGCTGCTGGAAGGTAGATATTCTCAATCACATGAGTAGATACCCTTTCCCACAGTGTTTTCTGAAGAATCTCCTCCCTATGATGGAAAGATAGAGACGTGTAAGATGGCTTCCAATAAAAAGTATTTAACAGGTAGGTATTCAAATCATGGAAAACACTGAGAGAACAGACATATAGAACACAGGAAATTAACATCAGCACATAGCTTCAAAAATATGTAGTTGCAACTAAGGATGCAGCTACACATTGTGTTCAGCAGCAAAGCCAGCTTTGTAAGTTCACCTCTGCTGCTTAGGGATAACAGTCCTTGAACTTTTTAATTACACTGGCATAACCACGCTGAGCTCTGCGTGCATGTAAAGGAAGGTGGTAGAGTGACAAAGCAGCAGCTGTCTAGCATTAAAAATCATCCAACTAAAAAGTCCACACTCCCAAAACATATGAGTTTTGTTTCTGGAGCCTTCCAATTTGTCTATTGGAATGTACCATAATTTTTCACTTGGGATTTTCATTGGTTGCTTCCAGGCTTTAAAAAAAAAAAAAAAAAGAAAAAGAAAAAGAAAGTTACTGTACCAGTGCTTTGGTGTGACCTGAGTCAGACTTATGACTTCATCAAGGATCTCATTCTTGGCTTTTTCAAACAACTCATTCTATGCAAAAGGAAAAATATGAAAAATGATTTTAAGTACAGTGAGACAATATTTTCATATGAGGAGTATGAAAAAACCTTTTCTTATGGCCTTAAAGCCTAAGATGATACCTTCTGGTCATGTTCTGGACAATGTATGTGCTTGTCATAAGCTACCCTGGTTAACCATGCATCTTCCCACCCATCTGTTGCATGCCGCTGGCCAGGCAGGGCATTTGCTTATTCAGGGGACTCTATAAAAGAATTAGAGAATGGGATCATGATTGTTTTGTAATGCTCCATCTGAAAGAACAGGGAGTATAACTTATCTTTGCCAGATTTAACCATTACAATTGAAAAGAAAAAGATCTATTCCAGTGGGTAAATTAAGCTGAGTAAACATGCAGTAAAAGGAGGAGTTTATTTTTGTTAAGGGTTAAATTACCACAGTTCTGAAACACAGTATTCATAGCAAGAACTGTGTTTGCTCCCCCTAGAATAATTTACACTGTCCTCATATGTCAAAATGCTGGTACTTTATGATAAATTTAAGGAACTTTAAAAAAGGAGATTAAAAAGCATGAATTCTAATATACAGTCTTCAATACTTTTTAACATACAATTTGAATCAGAAGTGTAATTTACCCTGTCAAGCTCTCGCAATCGAGGGTAGTTGTTTTTCCATTCAGTCTCAAGATTAAAACGTGTGGCTGAAAAAGAAGAATCAGCAACGTGTGCTTAAAATTTGAGATTATCTATGGAAACTTCATGGCTATTTTAAAAAATTAAAATGTATGAGTATATATATAATTTTCATATTCATGTAGATAAAGTTAGAGCCAAATCAGAACTATTAAATATTTCAGTCAAGACAATATTTATAAAAGGTAGTTAAAGACCTGCAAGCAGTAAGTTATTTTCTGTCATTCCATGTACTAAAACCAATGTACAAACATACATTTAAAGCATATCCTGAGTTACTACTATCATGTAAAAATTTGCTAATTCATTCTTTTCTATAGCTAAAAATGGAAAGTGAATGTTGCTCTTTCACTGGGTCTTGTGAAACACTGTAGAAAAAGTTTACCTTTAAAAGCATCTGCCTGCTGCTCCACCGACTCTCTCACCATTTTCCAAAAGCAATCTGACACAGCAAGACTCAAGTTTTTTGTTGTTACCTGGTGTGCCTTCAGCATAGATGTCCTAGAAAGACAGACAGCTGTAGAAAATTCTATTATTTACACCCATCCTTGTCCCCATTTTCTCTTCACAAGAATAAAGCTTCACTTCTTGTGCAGGAAAATAGCAAGCAACTTGCACCTAAACTAAAATCCGAGAGGATTGATCCTTCAAATGCACTGAAGTTGATATGCAGGGCTGGATTCATGCCTCCTAACTGTCTCAGAAGCCTTAGATACAGATAGAGAATCTGGTTCTTCTGGAGCCAAAGAAATGATACAGAGGCTCAGATCTGCAGTAGAATGAACTGCTGCTTGAAGCCAAATGTCTCTCCATTGCCTTACAGGCTAACTTGTGCCAGGCTAACTTGTTCGCCACTGTCCACCACAGTAAGACATATAGAATAAATGGAAGAGATCTTAAATAGCATCCTCATACTGCAATCCTTGGGAGAGAGAAGAAAACAAAACAAAACAAAAACAACACACCACACAGCTAGAAAAACTGATGCTAGCATTTTCCAACATGGGATCATTTTAGTAAAAGAATAAATAGCAACGTACTTTAAGAGCTTTGAATTTTGAAAAAATTCCTCTTCGTACTCTTTAATAGAGTCAATACTTTCACTGCTGTTTCCTGGAGAAAGAAGAGAGTGCTGCAACAGTTCCATTTAAACAATTATGCTACACTATAGAGGAGAAAATAAGCAGAGCCATAACTCTTTACCTTTTCCTGTAACGACTGCAAAATAACCCAAAGCTTTCATTGGGAAGAGTTTGCCTTCAATTATTTGCTGGATCTATGATAACAGAGGATAAAAAAATAGTGATTTTGTACAGTGATATTCATTCCTGGAGTTTTAAAGGCAACTCTAATTATAGAAGCACACAGATTACTGCAAGAAGCAGTTTGTATATAAAACTAAACAATCAAACGTGTAAAACAGATAGGTAGGTCAATACTTTTGACTGCATCTGAATTTTGTGTGTGTGTGTGTGTGCGCGCGCGCGCGCGTGTGTGTGTGTGACTTTTCAACTCACCCTGCTTGGGCTAGCCACATTTTTCTCAGCAAGATCAACTTTAGTCAAAACAAAAATTGTCCTTTTTCCTTGGGGATCCATTTGGCTCACTAAGTCAGTGACAATACTGCGTTCTGCATCCACTGATCCATCTGGTTTTTTTTAAAAAAAGAAAAATAGAAAAAAAATTAAACTGTTTTCTTTAAAAAAAAAATTGGAGAAATCTTGAATTTGATTATTGTCATTTTTTTAACTGCTAAATGTATTACTGAAGTTTGTTTTTGCTGCTAATACTAAAAGTGCCCTAACTTATAAACAGAAATTCCACAATTGGTACACAATACAGAACTAAAAGTATTAATAAATCTGCTACTTGAATTACCATGTAGACTTCAATTACCTTGAATACAGAGGATGATGGCATTAGGGTTCTGCATATAGGCCTTGCTGATACTAAAGATAGTTTCTTTTGTATCTGGAGCCATACCTGATGTCACAGTCTTTAAAAAAAAAAAAAAAAAAATTTCAATGAAAAGGTTAACACTCACAGATCTGAGACATATTTATTTTTGTAATGTACTTACACTAATGACACCAGGTAAATCAACCAATACCATTCTCTGCAAACCAGGACCTTTGACACTTAAGGAGATGGTCTGTAAAATAAAATTGAAATAATTATACATTCACATATAGACTCATATCTACCTTACTGCACAATATAATAAACAGTATTATATCGTGTAATGTACATTATGTGATATATATAGAGACCTTTATATAATTACACATATATAAAAATAATAAATAGAGATATATCTATAAGTATAGATATATCTATAAACATAGATACATCTATGAATAGATCAAAACAAAATTTACACATACATATGCTTTAAACTAGCAATGATCTATAATTTCAAAGTCAAATTTTATAGTCATGCATTTGTGATATAAAACTGATTTTTAACAACCCAAATACATTCTGTATACAACAAAACCCACAAGTACATACAAACTGGATCGGCCAGTCTCGTATTTGAAGGAACAGTTGCAGAAGACCTGCACATGCAGATATTTGGCACTATTTATCAAGTCTTACCTCAGTGCTAACAGTGCACCCTTCTTTCACACTATTTCTCATTCTGATTTCTATTTCATTTCTCAAAGCTGCAAGCTGTTTTGACAAAGGCAAAATGTCAAATGTAAACTCTTTGTAATCCTAACACCGACATAATAAAAAACACGACCCAGAAATTATGCTAAATCTTTGCTTGTAACTGCTGACAAAAATCTCAAATGCACCAGGAAAACAAACATATATTGACTAACTAGTTTGGTAAATGGGGCACAACAAGATACCTGCCCACTCTTGCATACTCCAAAAGACATCCTGATACAGGAGTTCTTTCTCTCTTCTACACACTCCAGTACCAGCCCAAAACAATACTGAGAGATAAAACAGTGTCTGGCTTAATACACTGTCCCATTCAATGTTTCACTTTAATAAAACAGGGTATAACAGCCTATAACAACTTTTAATTTTTCAGATAATTAATCAATAACACAGTAACTTCAAGCCACATCATTATACTTACATCTTCTTCCTTGGTCAGATCAAACTCCCGAGAGCTGTCTTTGAATAAAGCCACATGATGGGGACCTTCACTAAGGGTTACCTAAGTGGTGAAAGCCTTACTTGAGAAAGCATGGTAAATCTAACACAGAGAAATATCAGAAGTCCATGGCATGTATACATCTCACTACAAATATATGACTATGTAATGCTTATATAGCACAGAGCAATTTATAGTATAAGCTATTCATACAAAACCACATACACTGCAAACTATTACTACTCTGTGACAGTACATATGGACCTTACACAAACCTGCAGAACTTTCATCATTGACTGCAACAACTCACTTGATTCAAGGCCATTTTACAACCAAATTTCTATATAGACTTCATTAAAGCATGCCATTAGAGAAAGTACTATATGGTGAATTCTGATACAGAGATTACGAAGCATTTCCTACCTTAACAGGGGAACGTGTCATCATCTCCCCAGATCCTCGAGGGAATATGCGAGCTTGGGCGATCATTTCTAACACACTGGTTTTTCCTGCACTTTGATCTCCAACAACTACCACCTTAAGTGAGAGTTTAAATGAACATTATTTTTTGGTAAAACATTTTAGAAGCTTAGATAAAACATGACTAAAGAACCATAATCCATAATAACATAAGCTGCATTATGTTTGAAAATAAATACAATGTTTTAAATATGGTGTCCTTGATGAAGAACTTTTAGTCATACAAAAACTTTCACTGCTGTGGGAAATGACAGGGGGTTACCCCCTCAGCTCACAGGTATATATATTCTGAAAACCATACTCATTTTATTGTGCTTAGAAAGCTGAGGTGCCTGGATGCTATTTCTGCCAATTTAAAAACGGAGGCTGAGCACAGCAGCAATATCTAAACCAAGTTTTATCGTAATTTGGGACAGACTTAGTGTACCTTACATAGATTAGCCTTGTCACATCTAAAATATGTCTCAAAGACATATTTGCTGGGGTTTTAAAAAATATGACCAAGTTGCATTTATTAAAATTTCAAATGCACAAATCAGTACCAGTAACTTGCTTTCACAAGGTATCCTCTCCCAAAGCACTGGTACTTTTTACTAGAAGTACAAATACCTTGAATTCTTACTTACTCGAGGTAGATGATCTTGCGTGTTATAGCTGGCATCATAATCAGACAAGATGTCAAGTACTTCAGAATACATATCAATCAAAGATTTCTAAAAGAAGAAAAGCAAAAAATAAACACTCCATTGATTAACAGAGCAAAGGCCAAATTCAAGATGATTTCATCTATTATTCTGTAAGAGTGTGTTTTATTTTCTCCTAAGTATTTGAACCCTAAACTATCTATACTGCAGCACAGACCTGTTTTAA
Source organism: Tinamus guttatus (assembly GCF_000705375.1). The sequence continues at coordinate 387,113 of NW_010577764.1, forward strand.
AAACTTCAATTTCCAGCAAAATTAAGCAAGCAAAGTAGGCCTTTATCTTCTGGGGACAAAAACATTGCAGTTCTGGGTGCATCTTAATGAAACAGCAACATGAATATTTGCAAAGTGAGGGATTTTACATAAAGCCTAAGAGACTCACTCAGACTTCACAGGTTTCAAGCTAAGGTGAACTGCATTCCTTCCATTAAACAGCTAGCCTGAAGTTTCCATCTGGTTCAAGAGTAAAGATTAAAAGGGCACAGAACTATAAGTAAAAATAAGAAATCAACTCATTGTCTTCTAACTTCTAAAGGATGCAAAAAGAGGCAAAAAATGTCCCATTTTTAGAGTGTTCCGGATGCTGACAAACAAAAGCCAAAAGGACACTTAGTTAAAACTCCATGGATTTATACTGGGCCATAAACAGACTCTTTCCTGAACTCATAATTATATTCCTACCAATTTTAATAAGATACACTACAGATTGTGAAGGTGTTGGACTACGTATATATAAAGAGCTGAAAGCATATTTATTATCAAATGCAGTGAACTTGCATAAAAAAGTCCAATCCACATTTTTTACCTACTTAAGCAATTTATTTAGTTAGAATTCATAATCTGTGTGCTCTTCTGCTGAAATTACTTTCAGAAGTCACACAGTTTGAAAAACCAACTTGCAAAAGCGAAAAGAAAAAGAGATTTTTTAAGCTAGGTGACATTTAATACATGAATATGCTAAAATAAATGTTAAAAGTTCAAATATGAATCACCAAATAAAATTTAAAGTAGCATGACAAAATCCATGGCATAATTATATATCTACACTGATGTGCAAAACAAAAATACCTTTAACTTCCTCTGATGAATTCCCTTGTCATCTCTTTGCAGTACCAGTTTTCTTAATTCTTTGTTCTCCTTCTCTAGTCGTTCCAGCATTCGTTGGTATTTGAGCTTCAAAACAGTGGTACAAATACACTACTTTAATATGAAAATAATACACTCACACAAGCAAAGTTTTACCAATGAAAATACACTGCTCTTCAGGCAAGTCTTTCAAAACTATAAAAACCTGCATGATCACTGGAGTTTTCTCTAAAATACAAGGTCATCAAGAGAAGACCATTAGAAATATTTTCTTCAGCAATACCACACCTTGACTTCAAAAGCTTCAATAAAATCACAATGTTCAAATTTGGGGGCACACAATTCAATATTTAAACAAGAGGAGCTACACAGTCAGGTAGAATTTAAGGTCACTGGAAACTGAGATTGCTTAATCAAGATGACAGAGCCTAAACACAACTTTGCATACACAGTCTAGAACCTGCCTTGTATACTTATCCTCAGTTCAAGAAGCAACTGTACCAGCTCAATTAGTGTCGAAAAAATGATTACAATAGAGTCCTGTGAAGTTAAAGACATGGATGTAGTTCTGCCACCTTACTCTGGAAACTGTTTTCTACATTCAAATGCAGGCAGATACAGGTTAGAAATTGATGGGACAGAAAGAAGCAGTCTCAACTAATAGCCAGTTTGCACTGAGAAGTCCAGTTCAGGTATGTAACAGCAAGCTGTACCTCAATTTCTGCCTCTTCTGTAAAATAATGAGCCTAGAGGACTCTCTAAACAAGAGCGTGAGGCCATGTGCATGAAGAAACACGGTCCTTGTTCTTTAAGGATTGCTTAAGAGATGAAATAATTCTTTGCAAACAGGATGTGCAGCTAAACACTGTACTGTCCACTACTATGAAAGCTACATTCCAGAAGGGGTGGAAATGCTCCTCTGTTCAGCTCATGTATGAAAGTCCTAATGGAACTACTGAACATTAGACTAAATTTCAGATAATAGGAAAACTTATTTTGTGACCTTGCTCTTACAAGACACAAGCTCACACCTATTTGAAATTTTGATATAAGGTAGGAGATTTATTACTATTTTATCTTGTCTAGTAGCAAGTATAAGCTTTAAATAAAAGTGAATGCACACACGTCACTGATTCCACATATACAGAAATTCACATACAAATGGACTTTCCTGTCGTGTGCATGCCTGTCATTGCACTTCTGAACTGTACAAATTATGGTGGGCACTTTCTCAAATGCCCATTGAAAAAGCATTGAAAAGCAGTGATCACATTGAAAAGCAGTGATCCCAAAGTTAATCTCTAGAGTTCTCTTCCATTCCTGATAACCAACAAAGCAAGCTTCTATGGTGAGTAACCAAAAAAATACTCAAAATGGGACTTAGCAAATGCACTTAAAGAGTTTCCCTAAATTAAGAGATTAAAATACAACAAACTTATTTCCTTGCTGCAACAAAATGTGCCAATTAAACATGTAAGATATCAGAGAGATGTATATAAAGCACTGAAGTTACAAAACAGAAGTAAAATATTAAGGGTAAATTTAATATGCATTATAAGTTAAAAAGAGGAATATCATACTTGCACAGAGATAAGACTAACTTTCAGAAATACACAGTGTTTGAAAGTAAGAAAAGCATTAAGGGAAAGTAGGATTACACATCTGCCTTACTGAACAGACTGAAAGTCTCTTATATGCTTTTGATTACAGACAGAGAGAGAATAACAGCTTGCATGGCCTTTGCTCTGAGCAAACAATATCAGCCCAGTGCACTGATGAACTCTGCGATCCAGCAATAATTAAGAAAATCTTCATTTTGGCCAAATACCTTACTTTCAGGATTTTTTTTCCAGTAAAATTCAGCTTGACGTACACAAGCCTCTATGCTTAAAGTACTCATTAATTCAGAAAAACCTACCTGAGTGCGCAAAAGTTCTTCTTGAAGTTGGTCAATCTTTTCTTTGTCAGAAACCTACAAAGAAAAAGAATTATGACTCCCAACACATGGCTTCGTTTATCCCCTGCAAGTAACCGCATCCCAGACTGAAAGCTTCATTCCACATAAGAGTACTGGCTTTACATGCATCTTAAAGTAACTAAATTTTCCAATTAGCATTTGAGATTTAATGCAGATGAAAAGTTCCATTTGCAACAGGACAATCACATGAAGAAACTTCTAAGTTCCAGCGCATGCAAATGCAAAGATTAACCATTCAAGACATAACGGGAAAGTGGGTCTACGGACAACCAATATTTTGTTTAGCGCTCAAAGATTCATGGCCACTGGCTGACATGCAGTGTAGAGGTCAAACTGAGAGGTTCTCATATGTTCATATTTGGAATAAGAACAATCTCTATCACCAAAACACCTTCTGGCTTCAGAAATTACTTTCAAATAACCACTGGAAGGTGAAATGGAATCTTATTCAGATTTATTTTTCAAATTGTAATCTAAATGGGCATGCTAAACTCAATAAATTGTAGTTAGGATAGTCTTGAAGGGTTATTTTACAATCTTTTTTTTTCCATTGATAACTGGAAAAAATAGGACATATTATAATACAAAATATTTTGAAGTTCAAGGCAGAAATGTAAAGATTGGGTAGAGATTCTTAATCATATATCTAAAAGATAGGTTATTTGAGAAGATGTAATAAAAAACAGAAATGTTCAAAACAACCCATTTTTAATAACACAAGCACAAAAGCATGAATGGTGCAATACAAATTCTTATATAAATATTTATAAGCAATATAAACCCAATGACTAACTGGTAAAACAGTAAATTTATAAAAAATGATAATCAAAACAATTACTAAAGAGAATGTTACAGGTGAAAATTTCAATTGGAAAATAAAGATTATGTAACATTGCATCTCAAATTAATTTCACATCAGAAAGAGCACATCATTTACCATGCAGAGCATTGATCATTTAGAAGTCACAGATCAATTTAGTTACTTTAATTGCACATATTACAGATTAATAAAGAAGTCTCATTCATAGCAATTGACATTATTAAGACACTAAATTGTAATACAAAGGATCATGTATGCACTTCGCAGCAGGCAACCCCAGCTGACACTCCCATCTATACCCAATTATCCCCTTGAGCAGGATAGGTTCTGCAAATTTACTTTCTTATCGCTTCTGCTAATTAGTTCAATGATAGCAAGAGTGAATTAGAAACAGGATGAGATTAGCATATGATCAATTTGATGCCTGTAGCAACAGTATGATATATGTAAATAATCATTTACAAATACACATACTTTAAACATCTCAGAGGCATATGGGTGGGGGGAGGGAAGTAAAGAAAATGGTAACCTATGGGAATTGGGAAAAAACAAGAAACAACAGGGAGGGAAAACAAAGTGTTTCCATGCAGTGCAGATTCTCAAAGCAGCTAACATTTTTCCACTCTTTGCTCCTAAGCAAATTCCTGAGGTTTCTGAAAATATTTCTGGAGCTTTGATGCATTTCTGAAGTAGGTATAGACAGATGAGCTCTGACTGCTCTCATGTGCCGTTGACTTATGGGCTGTACATTAATGTTAAACCTAGCACGCAAATATACTGACCTAAAGGAAACAATTACCTAGCAATACACAGTTCCAAAAAGGCCAATTAGGCATGTTATGTCAGGAATAATGAACATCTCGAGAATGATGTCTCTGGTTCTGGTGTGCTTTGAACATTCAAATGCCATTATCATATTGAATATTTTGAGCATCTGAATATTATGAACATTTTTAAGTGTATCAGCCAATAAAAGCTATTGCTATCATAACATCATGAAGTACTAATAGAGTCTACATGCCTAAACTGTGATTTCCATTCACTGGAAAACATATAATCTATTAAATACATATATTTATATGTACATATACACTTATCAATTTATTTGCTTGATCTAATACAGCATGTTTGGTATGTCCAGTGTATTCCCTCTTTCCCCAATGCCATCATAAATTTATTAAAAAAGTAAAACAAAAAAAAATTTTGCTTTTAATACTGTCTCATTATTATAAGCAAGATGTGTTACTTGTCTCCATATTATTCATCTTACAACTGAAATAGATTTAATACTGAAGAATTAAGTTAAAATGCAATATTTGTAAACAAATCAGGCACTAGGACTTTAAAGAACGGTATTGAAATGATCATGTTCTTTAGCAGGCAGGCAAGTCAATTAAGTTACAAAATAATGTTAATTATGGGGGTATATATGAATTCAGCATAATTCAATGCAAAAGGACACAAAGTGATTTATTTCAATGACAGTAACAGCTTGGATAATGATTGGAATCTTTTAAGTTAAATCCTCATGTTAAGGTGTTAAAGAAAATGTTTTACCACATCTTTCAATTTGTTTCAAACAAAAATACATTCCTGGTCATTAGCCTTGTTTACCAAACAGCACTTTTGGAAGTTTAATTAGAATTCTATACGCAGGGACAGTTAGGTTTTCAACACAGAAAATACGTGGAGTACCTGACATTGTAGGACAGGACAGCATTTACAGCAATAGCCTTAAATCTATTCTACAATTCCCAAGCTGTGAAATTAGTCCAAAGAAAGTAATAACAAGGTAGAATTTCCAACAGAAATAAATGTAATATCAACTTCCCCTTTCCTTTCCCTTATGTATCTGTTTAGTATGCAAACAAGGAACTTTCAGACCACTGAAGACACCTATCCTTGTCTAGAAAAATGCTCAACTGAAAGGGAATGAATACAAGAATTATACGATACCTTTTGAGACAAAAATGAATATCAAAAGACTGCCTATTATATTTTGTTATATAGCATTTAGATTTAACCCTAAGATTGAAACACATCAGTATTATTTTAAATCTAGAGAGGATATTCATTAAATAAATTTGGAATGTAAAATATAAGGAATTTCATTATCCTTTCATTATCTTGTTTATCAGCATTGTTAAAGGAAGAATATCAGTTTAGAGTAACCAAAGGTTGTAATTCTAAATCATGGCAAGAGTAAAATGCTTGAATTTAAAATACTATTAGGTTCAAAGAAGAAAGTGATTTCCTCCAGACTTCCACTAAAAAACACGGTAGTGTGACACTAAGTGTGATCCACATATACTGCAATCCTCTCTGGGGCACTGTGTTCAGATACATGTAAGATTACATCTGCATCCAGTGTAGAAATCTAAAACTACTTAAAAATGTGAGGAATCAGATTTCTTTGAGTACAGAAATAGTCAACAAAGAAACATGGTTAAGAACTACAGGTTGCAACAAATTAGACTACTTAAAGTTTCCCAATTTCAGAAGCATTTGCAATTCATTTCAGCTGCTACACTCTGAATAAGAAGATTAGAGCTTAAATTAAGTAAAGTCATATGCAACATTCAAGCACGTCAAGATGAATTGTTCTTTACAGTGGAGAGTAGATTAAAACACCTTGATATATTGTAGAGAGTGTTATTCACAGAATCACAGAATGGTTGAGGTTGGAAGGGACCTCCAGAGATCATCTAGTCCAACCCCCTGCACACGCAGGGTCACCTAGAGCACGTGGCACAGGGTGGCATCCAGGCGGGTTTTGAAAATCTCCAGAGGAGACTCCACAACCTCTCTGGACAGCCTGTTCCAGGGTGCTGTTACCCTCACTGTTAAGAAGTTCTTCCTCACATGGTGGTGGAACTTCCTGTGTTCCAACTTGTAACTGCAATATTTAAATGCCTGTGCAATATTGCTTCTAAGAAGCCGGGGTCATTATCAGATTGTTTACAGTATGAAGGAGGAAAAAAATGTTTCCAGAGAAACATTGTCAGTGAATACCTATATTCTCACAAGACAGTGCTGCAAGAACCAATAAAGAAAACAGATTTGACTGGTTTTGACTATTCAAATATTTTCCTTAAATCCATTTTTAACATAAGCACTATTAATACTTTTTATAGAAGTAGAGAACATACAATGTCTAAAACAGTTACACAAAGAATTTGTCCTACTTTTAACACAATGTTTTAAATGCAACTAGGTTAAACTGAAGCAAGGCTAACAACTTGTTGTAAGGTTGGCTGAAATAATTATTTTTGGCCCACAATTTAATGTTAGACTCTTCTAGCTCAAATGCATGAGAGGCTGAAGTATTTGATTAGTGTGAATATAGTACATATGGTCCCTTAAGCCATCACCTTTCTCTTCTGCTGGGAAGAGCCCGTGTTATATTGGCCAGCAGCTCTGCGTGCTTCTTCTTCATGTTGCTGGATTTGTTGTTGCAACAGAATGAGTTCGCCAAGCAGGCCCTGCCGTGAGTTTATAATAAAAAGGAGAGGAAAAGTTTGGGGTGTAAGGAGGACAAAGTTAAATCAAAGGGCATGACATAAAGACAGATGAAAAACAGGAATGAATGGATCAGTTCAAACAAAATGGAAATTTCATTTGCAAGACCTCTTGCTAGCTACCTGGGACTGCATATAGCTAGCAAAACCATGCATTTTGCAAATCCAAGTACAATAAATATTTAGCTACATTTTTACAACAAAATTCAACTTTAAGTCATCACTTAAATCCTAAAAAAGTTCAACTACCCTGGTTTTAAGATATTCTAAAAGGTTTCAGCATCCTATTTCAATAATTTATACCAAAATTTCTTAAGTATCAGCTGCTTTTCAAAATTTAACCATGCAAGTTCAAGCAGCAGTGTTTTTTATATGCTACAGAAAGTTGGGCACAACAGTTCACATGCTCGATTTTATTGGGAACATGCAAGTTCTTATTCTGTTCTTGCTGTCAGCAACAAAGATTGTTTATCAAAGGTTATTTGTCCTGCTACGTAACCTTCAAACTAAATTTGAAAGAGATAATCTCTCTTTTACTTATAGTCCAGTTTAAATTACTGCTATCATAGTTCTTCCTGATTATTTCAAAATCCCTGAAACTTAATGCTTACTTCTTCACTCATTCCGCATTTCTTTGAAGTTTAGTTTTTTTCTTTTTTCCTTCCATACCAAATAACCTCGCAATGGTAAGCTATCTTTCAAAAGGTCTATGCTGGTTCAGAGATGCTACACTAGCTTCCCACTGGAACTTTCTTTATAATTTATTCCAGAGAACGTAGATACAAGTATTAATAAGCTATTTACATAAAGTCAGTTAAGTACTATAATACCATACTTCCCTCCCCCCAAGAAAGCATTCACTAAAACAAAAGGTTTCAAACAAACATGACAGGAATTAAAATCCTGAAACAGAACTTGTGTAACATATACACATCTACGCTCAAAGTATACGTCTGTTATACAAAATACACACACAGGCATGTACACATAAGGATAAACCACACAGGAGAGAATGGATAAAAGGAGAGAGACAATCAAATGACCAAATGTAAATATTTGTTTAAAAAATGTGATATGTGTATAGCACTGCACGAATAGAACAAAATTCACATTTGTATTTCATTGAAGCACTTTAAGTATTAACTAATATCTACACTGCTGGACTAGAAAACATATTAGGGTTGTATCAAAAAAGAGCCAAAACGCAAGTGATGTCAATAACTTCCTTAAACAGTAGTATTACTGTCAATACTTGAAATGTCTTAACTTGGAGCAGAAAATCTTTTCTTAATGGATTTTGAGAGCCATTTATTTTCTAATGTAATTAGCTCAGTCATTTTTTGCCTACAAATTACATCAGTATGCAGTTTTTTGTTTTTCCTTTCAATGCATGCTACTTCAGAACAACTTGTAGAATATTCAATTACTACTTTCAAACTAACTTTTCTTTTTGTATGTGTGGGGACATCAAATGCAGGCAAGAATGGGCAGACCTTTTATGTTATCTGAATGACAAAATACCTATTTTAAACAGAACTCTGCAGTCTGGAATTGAAGCAGCTCAAGAAGGACTTAGTGGTGATTACTAACTTAAGACTGAGACTAAAAGGAATAACAAAGACTGCATAGTTTCTTTTATTTTCCTGCCCATTCGGACACCAGCCAACCAAGCTCCAGGGAAATAATTAGCAGAGATTCTGCCCATAAGAACTTAACCATCAGCAACTCATCAATACAAAAGAGAAAGCTACAAGAATTCAGGGCACAAATAGGTTGTGAATTTCCTGAAAGCTAAAATAGATGCTAGACAGACTATTTAATAGAACTGAAACACAGTTATAGTACAGCATTATTTTCAAATCTGTCTGAAATGCTATCTAAAGAGCAGAAGTGTTATATGAGTCAAGTGATATGTGGTATTCCTTATTAAAGCTTCTTTCTTCTTCTCCATCACTTAGCTTTTGAAGAACTGCAGAATTCAGGTACTGCTGCTAATACTTACTGAAGTGTAAGACCCTCTGCTGTCTGATAAAGGCAGTTTAAATATTGCCAGATCCTCAGGAGTGAATCAGCTTCTCCAAGTCATGATATTTTATCACAGCACCAAAGATAGAGAAAAGTTTGTGCTGTCAGCTTTGAATAATACACACTGAACTGTTTATCTACCTTCCAAGTCCCAAATCAATAATTCAGTCACATTTTCACTTTCACCCACTTCATCACAGTTATAATGACCTAGCTTCCTTTATAAAGTAGGCTATAAACTACCAAATTTGCTTGACGTAAGAGGCCTGAAATTCTCCAGGAAGGTTTTCTTGAAGATAGCTTTCAATTAGAAAATTATGTTATTTTCTAAGAAGCAAACACTGCCATTTCAGTAACAGTTTGAACCACTCCTACAGCACAAATACAAAATATTTTCCCATTGGCTTTATAGCCATTTTCTCTTTCTCTGAAAACTGCAACTATAGCATTTTATGCATTCATACAATCACAGTTCTTAAACTAGAAGTGATTGGAAGTGACAAGTATTCTATGAAGAAAGGTGATCTAATTGTCTAGAAAATAATTTGCTTGCCAATAAACTAAGTGATTTTTCTATGATAGCTGTATGCAAGTGCTGCATTTAAAATATGAATACAAAAACCAGAACATTCAGATAGCAAACCATCACTCAAGCATAACATTGCTGGGTGTAATTGGAAAAATAAAAATTAATAACCCATACCAAATTTTGTAGATCATAATGGTTTAATAAAAGCTGATATTTTGTTTTTCTATCAAAGTTATGTTGGCAAAATTAAAATGCAGTTGCCACTGCATTTTGAAAAACAGAATAGTAAGTATTCATGTATTAGCTGTACCTAGAATAAAACTGAACTAGTTCAGCTACCAAAGCTACTGAATAAATTAAGATAACCATTCTTTAAAAGTCAATATTATTATCTGAACTATCTATGCTAAGCCATCCACGTGGAAACAACAAACCCTAACAGAATATCTTACTGACACCGCTACTAACGAGGCGGTAGCAAAAAGCTGTATGTATTTCTAATGTAGAAATCTGTCACTGTTCCAAAGGGAAAATTTGACTATAAAAAGTGGTCTTTGCACAAGTTTCAAGATACATACACATGCAGAATTAACACAGAACAAATGCATACATGCCTAAACATGTAGAAAAGTCTTTCATGTAAAAGCCCCATTTACAGTTCAGGAAAAACTAGGAACTTATCAGTTGCAAAAATAAATTCCCCAAAATATATTGCTGCTGTTCCAATTTTTTTTTAGAAAATGTTTAAACGTACACAGGCAAAATGAAAAATTTTATAAGCAAAAGTTGTTGCTTAGCAATTCAATAAAAATGAGATCTGCTATTCATAAGAGCAAAAAAATTAAACTACGTTTTCTTTACTGGAATGAAAGGAAATCAAAAAACTATCAGTTATCAAAATATAGTAATAATGTTTCCAGAAAATGATTTTTAAAAGTTTTATAGAATTTCTAAATGCAGAAATTAAAAGGACAGATTCCTTATGAAATACAGGCTTTTTATTAAGGCAGATTCGGATACAAGAACCACAAGCCTGAAAATGCCGAAAGGAGGTTGCAAGAGAAAAAGCTTCAAAACGAATATAAAAGCCTAAGCCAACATCTTATAAGCTCAGGTGCCGCTAGGAACATATCTTGGAAAATTAGAAATGCACAGAAAGATACATAAAATCACACGTTCATCATAATCCAAGCTCCTGAGAATGTAATTTTGAGAGATTTTTATGACTACCTTGTATCTTAGAACATGCCTATTGTCATTACACTGTTTATATATCAATAACAGCAATGCAGTCTCAAGCCATTTTCAGTGATAAATTCTATTCAAGCTGCTTTGAATAAATAACTACAACTAGTTACCTAAGTACTTCAACAAAAATTTGTGATGTCAAGACATTTCTATCTTTGAAAAAGCAATCATTTACCTTCTTGTACTGTTTGTCATTTTCATATCCTTGGTCTGTAGCTCTGAATGCCGTTTCTCCTGAAGAGCCTAGGGCATAATTACAGAAAATCATTAGAACATCCAAAATGCACTCAAAAATTTCTCAGAATACAACTAATCAATATAAAAGTTTCACCCCCTAATTACTATAACATCAACAATCTCTGAAGTTGCAAATAACTCCAAAAGATTTACTGTATGTAAAGAAAAAGGAATTCAGTTTAAAACTCATCTGAAAAAAGAAAAAAAATGTAACCGATCTAGTACAGGACTCAATGAAGATAATAATAAGGGAATAGGCAACTTCAGCTAGACTATTCACGTTCTGAAAGCATCTAAGCGAATATATTGTATAGACATCAGATCATAGTACCAATTCTATTTTACAAGGAGAAACAGAATACTCTCTCCTATTGGAAGGCCAAAGATTTTCCAAGCAAGCTTCTGAAAAATGTCTGAAATAAAAGGCACCTGCTAAGGACTGGCAGAGAAATATCAACTTCATTTTCAAAGTGGGATATCTGTATTTTTAGAACAACTGGATGGTATTTGTAATTCAATACGGAATTGCTGTAAGTTTGCTCACTCCCTCTTAGCATAGCAGGGTTAAGGGCAGTAAAAAGGGCTTTTTACACACCTAACAACAGAAGCAGATCAGAAGCTCCTATGACTTCACTAACCAAATTGTAACCTGTGAAAAATCAGCAAAAGAGGGGAAATAAAAATTGTAAATACAAAACAAAACAGAAAACAAAGATGATGGATCTTTGTCTCATTTGGAGTATCACATAACCAAAATGGTAGTTATGCCCACGTGAGTCTGATAACAAACACGTAACATCTCTCGATCCCAGTCACTGATACACTACAATTCTAAGCAGGCAAAATACAGGCAATTGCCAACTACTGGTCACTATTTAACTTGATCTCTATTTAGGTGTTCTCTGATTCTCTAATAAGATGAAAAAAAAAAAAAACAGTTCCACAACAACCTATTTAGAGCAACAGTTAAGAAACTTCATATATACAGTCTTTTATGAATACAAATTTATGTGCTTTTGCAAATATTTACATATATTAGGAAGAATCACTATAGGAACGTTCGGGTGAACTTTTGAGCTCTACTAAAGAACAAGTAAAATATGAAAATCAAAACCATCATTTCTGGTTTTCAAAAAGAAGTCTGATCAGGAATGTATTACATAGATCTCCTGAAATTTGAAAAAATACACACACAACAACACACACGACTTAGCCTACTAAACCTACTGTATATGGACATACTCAGTTGGGAGTACATCCCACTTTTTTCCTGGATGTTACTCTTACAATTCTTCAGTCTGCTTACCCAGAAATGTATCCCCCATCTAAACTAAAACTTCCAGTAGGTCCTTCTGTAGTACCACCCAAATGGATAATACCACTCAACCCATAATAACACATTACTGCAGTTACAAATCATTTATTTCACATGCTCCCAACACTAATGACGACAGTTCTTTAATAATCCAACCATAACTACGGCACTGAACAGTAAAGTATCAATCTGACTTTTTCCAAACTCCAGCTGGACCCCTAGCAGTTCTCTGAAACAACCTAGCTTCCAATTTACTTGTTTGAGGTTGAACAAGAATTCTGGTTTTCTGTTCACTTACATATTTTTTTTTCAGCACTGGCTGGTAGAAATCTTGCTTTTAAAAATACATTACACTTACCTGTGTCCAAAACATTTTTCAGATGAGATATTCAATGAAAGGCATGCATTTTTCAGGATCCTTTATCTTTTAGGTCTAGAGATACATCTGTGACCTCCTCTTGTAATAATATATCTTTTCAAAATTAAAACTAAGCTGAAAAATTGTTCTCACCAGGAGAAAAAAATCCTTTCAGTGAAGTGAAGCTTTCTCCAATCTTCTCAAAATCAGGTAGAAGTTTGGCGAGGTCATCCGCATCAGGAAGGGCTTTGATAAATTTATCTAGAAAAACAGGATAAGAACTAATAAAGACACTTTTTTGTTAACAAGAACAGCTTAAGCAGTCAAACTTGGTAAGTGCTTCAGCATATGGCTTTTCTTGATTTTGTTTTAAAGAAACAAAGAGTTTCTTTCTGCCTGCTCCTCTGCCCATTCCCCGCCATCCAGCTACTGTTGAGAAAGGTTATCAGATCTGAAAAACAAACCGCTTTTCTAGACTTTGAACTTGCTGATAACTTAGTTACAGCTTTTTACCATTTCTGATACGTCATACTTCCATATACTTAGGAAATGGTGTTTCTAAAGTACAGGACGCCATAACCGGTGTCACTCTGCAAAAGTTTTAGGGAAAGCTTACTTTTCCAATTTCATGTATAAGCCAATTTTGTAATCCTTCAGAAAATCATATTAGTTCCACAGCACTATAAAAATGAAATATTCACTAACAGCACTAACAAAATAAACAAGAAAAATTAATCTCCGTTATTCAATCTCTTCATTTATCTATACAACACTTACAGTGGAAGCCTTCGAACATCAAAAAAAAAAAATCACACCTGCTTAATACCCTGCATATATAAGAAGTGACTCCATGTTTGTTTCTTTACATTTCTATCTTTGAGCAGACAACATGTGCTAGAAAACTACTGTAACGAAAAGATTCAGGAAAAATAGATTTAAGCTTCTCTATTTCTTAATTCTATGTTTTCAAGATGATTTTGTAGCTAGGTAGCTTCTTTTGCATTTCCAGTTAGATCTGTTAACTATATTTTTACTTCTCCATTTATCTATTTTTTACCTTATAGGAGCCACCATATAGAAAGAGAGAATTTGTACATATTTCTACTAAAACGTGCCCAAAACTAAGTCCCTCGCTCATGCTGAAAGTCTCCTCTGAATAATGTTAGAAAGCTCACAGGCTAAATGGATTGAATACATTCACTCCATACATGTAGTGGATTGAATGCATTTTCAAACTACAGGATAGATTACAGAATGTCAGTACTAAATGAGACTTATTTTCCTGCAGAAACATTGGTACATATATCTTGTCAAAACACAACTCAAACCCTTTAATAACTCAAGTGCACTAAGGCTAAGCTATGAAAATACTATTTCATTGAAGAGAATCAAGATCCTATGTCTTATGTGATAGTCTACAGGTACAGAGTAACATTTTAGCTTTTGTGATACCGAAGTCAATATGTTCATCAAGTTCCCAAACGAAGTCTGGAACAATCCACTTATAGTCATCAAGATCAGGCATCATGTCCTTCCACTGATCGTATGTCTAATACAAAAACGAAGTGTACAGAGATAAGCATATAAGAACATAATAATACATTCAGTAACATAAAACGTATTATCCCACCACCAGATATGAACCATGCCACTGAGGTCCTTTTAAATTTATTCTAGTTCTCTAAACAATGTGTTTTTCCTTTTCACTCACCTCAAACTCTTACTGTCATTAGTTAACCAAGCAATGACATGCCAAGAATACCATTTTGAAACATATAACAAAAAGAAAATGCATATAAAATAGCCTCTACAGATAAATACCTTCTTAGCTGTATAACCACCACCTACAGCAGATCCTAATACAATATAGCGGAGTTTGAGAAGCCTTGAGGCCAGTCTCACTAGCGAAAAGTTCCTGTGGGACTGGAATCCATACTTTACATACAAAAGTTTTGTTTTCCTTATGGGAAGACGACTAAGAGAAGAGAACAGCTGAAGAGAGATCCTTAGTGGAGGTCTTTGATATTTTGAACTTGGATAGTAGGGATGATGTATACTTCGGGAAACGAGATGCAAGCTTTGTAGTGGTGATTTTCTTTTTATTCCACAGCTGCTATTTGCTAGACTCCGGCAGATGGCACTGAGAAAAAGAAATAAAAACTCTAAGCAACAGATGACTCAACTCACCATTAACTCAATAACATATTTAGAAGCCTTGCACATTACATATTAGTCAGTTACAAATAAAAGAGAGTATCATTCTAAACGTAAAATTTGAAGCTGTCCCCTCTATGCTATAAGAAACAAAAAAAAACTGCAAAGCTGCAACAGTGTTAACAGGAGTGATAGAAAAATTTAAATACCATTTACTAAATAAGCCTTTTGTTCAGTGAATTTAACTTCCACACAGAACTAAGGCAAAAGGAACTTTTTTTTTCTTCAAAATACTTTTGTCCTAGAGTCCACAGGAAACTATGACTGACTTGCCATGTAAAAAAAGGCTTAACAGTTTTGTGTCTCTTGTTACGTGAAACTAACTTACAAAGTCCTCTGCAAAGTTAACATTCTTTATAACTTCAAAAATGATACAAAAATGAAAATTCCTTTTGCAAAATAAGCAATTTTTTTTTTGGCAGAGCTAGCTCTCCCTTGGAGCAGAAGGAACTGGATGACAATTTTTCAGTTTGTTTTACTGCTATTTTCTGTGGTTCTAAGATCACAACATGATTGTTTTGTCTTAGGTCATTCACAGACAAAATCACTTCTGGACATGCCTTTATCATGGTTGATGAAGGTTCAAAAAGTAGTTCAGAACAATCTGTGTTTGGCAAAATAAAAGCAAGGTTCAACCATGTGTCAAACACAGAAATTTTGCCAATGCTGCCCATACTAAAACACACCTAAAAACTGGAATAAAGCTCCCTGTCTCCTTCAGTTCCTGCTTTATGCATGTCTCCATATTTTGTGGTAACTCTAGTTTAGAGAAAAGTCAAGAGATATGGCAAAATAATTTCTTCTGTGCTAGTCCTTTCTCACCATATCAGAGTGGCTAATTCTAAATCATTCAGAGAACACAAAATATGAATGAAGTTACAGTTCTTAAAATTAACGCTTACTGGAAGACTCTTTGTTATAGAAGTGCTTTTTATGCAGAAACTGAACTTATACAGGTGGAATACAAGTTAAATAAGAACTATGTGAATTGAGATATTTTCCTCTTCTAAAAGGCTACCCTAACTACATCTACACATAAGCATTCCTTCAGCCTAATAGCAATTTTTAAAGGAGTCTGTTACGAAGCTCCTCTTTTATAAAAGCCAAAGTGTTCCCCTGCTCCCATAAACTACTGATAAAAACTGACAAGACCTCTAAGACCTTTGAAAAGTGCTCTTAGGTGGACTAGGGAGCTAGAATGGTGAGATTAAATGAAGCGCTTCAGCAGCCCTAAATTTAAAGCCTGGGGGAAGCTGTTTTTAACAAAAAACAAAACAAAAAAAATCAGCTTTCTGGACTCAACTAGCTCTACCACTGAAATCTGCCTAATTAGTGGCCAGCAACCAGACTACTTGGCATTGCAGGGATTAACGACCACTTTTATTTTACATGGTGTTTATTATTGTGATAGATGCACTCCACCTGAAAGTTGTAATGGCTACATTTCATGCATATTGCAATATTTTCCAAGATGAAAAAAAAAAAAAAAAAACAAAGCTCACTTCTGCTAAGGGAAATCATAGAATCATAGAAATGCCGCAGTTGTAAACATCTTTAATAGCTACAACTACAAAATAACACCTGAAACAGATACAAGCAAAAGCCATTGTAGCATTTTTCTTCCTGAGTCACTACTAGACAACATTTATATCCCTGCCGTTGCTCCCAAGCCTTCAGAAAAAGGGCGCAAGATTAGAAACCCTCAGTTTCACAGCTCCTATCGGGAATTATGCAGGAAACCACCCCAAAAACATGAGCGTAAGGCGGCCGCTTGAGAAGGCGCCGAGGCGGCCGAGCGGAGCCTTGCGGGGGCAGGGACGCGGGAGGCGGGCGACTCCTCTCCGCCTCCCGGTGCAAGGGGCAGGGAAGGGCCCGGGCCGGGGGGTGTCCCGG
>NW_010577764.1:404352-437198 GCF_000705375.1 Tinamus guttatus
GCTACCCCGGGGGCGGGGCTGGGCGGGCCTGGGCGGGGCTAGGATGGGATAGGGACGGACTAGGATGGGATAGGGATGGACTAGGATGGGGATAGGGATGGGATGGGATGGAGGGTGAGGGTATGGCTCCCCACAGATGGGCATTGTGGCCCCCTGCTTCATGGCCACCCTCAAGCCCTGGCCAGGGCTGGCCCTCGATGAGAGTTCTTTGGCTGTTCCCATTGCTTCTCTCATTGCTCAAATCAGTGAAAACTTCCCAAATGGGACCTGGTCACTGCAGCACTACCCAAGGGCTCGAGGCAGCCCCCAGAATTGCCTCAAGAGCTGGGAAACAGAGCGAGGAACCATGGCCTTGGGGTCCCTTTGGCTGCCACTGGCCGGGAATGGCGGAGGGGGGAGGAGGCAGCCGGATGGGTCTGTCCCTCTGCCCTTGGGCAGCATCGGTGTCACTTGTGTCACTTCTCAGGAGGGTGGGGGTGTGGGTCTGGCCTCTTCCTGGAAACCTGGCACGGAAGGTTCCCAGCAGTGCCTGTGCTTGCAGACATTAATATATACTTTTCCCTTCTGCCTAATTTGAGTTTTCCTTGTAGCAAGTTAGCCCTGTGCACCTGGGCATGGAGAGCATTACGTTCCTCTTCCTCGCAGCTGACATTTACATGTTGGATTATTGCTATAACTCTTCTCAGCCACCTCCTCTTTAAACAACCCTAGCTCCTTCTTCCTTGTAGATCACGTTTTCTTAATCCTTCCTCATTTTTATCTGTTCTGTGGACTGTTACCGTCTGCTTCACAACTTCTTTCCATGCAACACTCAGCACAGGGCACCGTGCTCCACCTAAGTGGAAAAAAATGATTTGGGGTGTTTTATAGGTCATGCTTTTGTTTGCATAATGTGATGTTTGCCTTTTTTCAGAGCAAAATAATTTGCACAGGGATGACACAAAACATGCATGTGTTTTTAGCACTGATATAAAAATTGTAGGGATGAGGCAAGGCTCTTTCCTTCTTTCATTTGCATCTATTTATTTATTTACACTTTTAAGGGGTTGTCTTTGTTTTGAATCATGTCTTTGCTTTTGTATTTTAATTGACCAGTTACTGTTGTGATTGATATCTGTTCTTTAGGCAATTTCCTTTTTAAAATAGTTATTATGATACTCCGTAGGAGATTATATGCAAAACGGGTTTAATTTATGAACTAATTTGTAATGATTACTTTGAACAATAGAGGGCATCAGTTAACTAAGCTTCCGTGTTTAGGAAGCTTTAGAGGAATTCTCTCCATGAGATAGAAACTGAACGTCCTTAAGAAAATGGACAAAACCCAGCTTTTTCATTGGTTCTGGCTTTATATATTATAGTAGAATATTGATTAATATACGTCAGGTTGCCAAACTAGAGAAGTAGTGAATGTTTTATGCCTCTAATCAAATTTTCCTTTGTTTTCCATTATGAAGATATAAATCTCTGAGAAGGGTGTTCTGTAAAAGCAGATTTTTTTAATAGATGCTGAACTAAACCTATAAACAGTGACTAGATTAGATGCGTCTTCATTCTTCCCTCGAGACCCAGGTTTGGTGAGCTATTCTGCATGAAAGGGCAGCCCAGGGAGCACTAGTGCACCCTATTCCTCTGCTATGGACAGTACAAAGAGCAAGGCTGACATTTGTGGAAGCACCAAAAGCTGATTGGGCAGTAAAAGCGTATGTGGCAGTCTGCCTCTCCAGTCCTCACCTCCTAAAATGATGAGTCATTTTCCAAAGTAATCATCCTGCTTTGGAAAAGGTACCTTTGGAGTTGTGTGTTGCATTTTATAGCTTTTAGATGACACTTAGCAGCCTTCTCCTATAAACAGAATTATCATGAATGGACTTTATTGCCTTCTTTATTTTTATTTTTAATTGAAAATTGGATGTAATACTCCATATAACAACTGGAGTTCATCTTGCTAGGTCTCAGAAGAACCAAATAATAAAATAAGAGTCTCAGAGTTGCCATGGAGATAAGGAGAGGGTAGCACTGAGGTATGGAGCGTGCCTTGCTTCCCCTCTGTCTTGTGGGAAGAAATCACAGTTAATGTAGATTAGTATAGTTATATCCTTTCACATCCTGCCTTTAGTCTGTGTTCCTGTGGGAAGTGTGCTGGGTGACAAGACCAAACAGCTTAGATTCAATTCAAACTGCTTGTCATGTCCATCTTCCAGATGTAATTGTCTCTGTGCCACACACAAACGTACATCTGGTTTGCAGGTCAGTCACTGGTTCACGTTATCAGCAATGGGTAGCTTTTCTTGTGTTGATTAATCTAGACCCCTCATTTTATTTTCTCTTCTACATTTCTTCCATTTCGTTTCTCTGAATCTTCCAGTCCTGCTCTCTGCGGGAAATAGGTATAGGATTGTTTCTTTTCTGGTGCTTGGGATATTTGGGAATTGCACAAGTTCATGTCTCATGGGGTAAAGTGTTCATAAATAGGAGTCAGTTTGATACCTCTTGATCTACGTGTCTCTGTAGCCTTAAATATATTTTAATTTCTTTAACATATTTCTGGAAGACAGTTTTTTCCTCTCCTGGACTCATTCCTACAGTAATTGGTCATAACTTCTTAAAAATCAAGAACAAGGAAGAAGTAGCAAGTAGGGGAATGAATCACAAGACTAATAAACAAACAAACAGCCCGAAACAACAACAACAACAACAACAAAGAGGGTAAAACTCCTCAATGCTGCTTTTCTGCCTGCTTCCTTTTGGGACTGATTTGAAGATCAGAGAGACCTGTTTCCAGCTCACTACTAACAGTGGGGAACTCCAGTGTCTCTAAGATGGGAATCTTCCACAAAGCTATACATGGAGCTCAGAAAATTTTGTGTGATGATATTATTAGTAATTAATAAAAAAAAATGATACAAATCCTACATTGTTGGATCCTGACACACAGACAGTGCATAAATCCACCTGCACCAATTGGGATTGTGCTTTGCCATGCCAGAGCTTGAGTTTCTACGTATGGAGTATGAGGGGGTCACTGTGGGACTCTCAGTTCAGGTAAGTTGCGAGGAGTATAACAATAACGATAACAATGGCTGATTTTCTTCTCAGCTGGACAGACTCTCTAGTACCCAGTGATTCCATAGACTCTCCCCTTCTGCTCTCCCATGAAAGTTACTTGTCAGCAATGCTTGCTGCACTCTGAGAGTTATGAGTTATATTCTAGCAAACACTCAGCAGATCTAACTTTTTATTTTCCCCACTGTCCTTGAGTGAGTTTTGCATATCCTGGATATCTCCTCAGTCACAAAACCCCAACAACGGAGCAAAGGGAGGAGGGATGAATGTTACCTGCTAGCCCCACAAAGAGGGAGGAGCTCTATTTTTCAAGCATCAGCAGAGTTATAAGGAAGGTGTGTGCTTAGAGCACTTCCTTAATGTGGAAGTTCAAGCACACAACGCTGAACATCGGTCCCAAAGGTGCTCTAGAAAGTCTCCAGAAGGTCATTTCATGGAGGCCAATAGCCATCATGCACAGCTTAACAAGGGAGAGGAGAATGAGATGGTAAGTTGTTTTTTCTCTGCCTAGGTCTTTCTGAATTCGAGGCAGCAGATGGCATGTGTTCTGCAATAAAATGCGCAGGTGAGGTTGTTCCTGTAGCAGTAAAGTACAGTTAGAATGGATTATATTTTTTATTCAAAAAAAAAAAAAACAGAAGTTGTATATGTCTGCTGCATTTAATTGGTTATACCCTCCAACAGGGGATGCCTCAGGAAAGTCTTGGAAGGAAATGATAGATTTTTGATGTAGCATTACAAATCTTGGTGGAGCTGGTCCAGCTTCAGCTAGAGGATGGGCTACAGCACTGTTTCTAACCATTTGAAAGCTGAGTCTCTCTAGGGTCAGCTCTAATTGGATGAGAACCGGGGATGTTGACTTTTTCTGGAATATAAAAAAAAACTTGTTATGTTTGCACGGATTATTAGCAAATGCAGTCTGTAGTCGGAGTCATTTTGTAGTACTGACAACACTTTTCCAATCTAAGCGCCTGTATAAAGCTGAATTTCTAAGCACAGAGCTACTGTATTTCTTTCCAGAGTTTCCCAGGGAGGAATACATTTATATGCATTACGTGGCATTTGGAAATAGTCCCATATTTCGAGGAAGCATCTGATCTGCTCCATGGTGCTGCTCTTAAATAGGAAGTCTGTTCTTGGGATTCCCAAATGTGTGAAAATCACAAATGATTGAAAAAAAAAAAAGTAGAGTGGTAGATGATACTTCAAACCACAGTAATCTTTTGTGCTAGATTTGGCAGGTATGTATATGCCTGTTTGTGTTACATGTAAGAGAGAGAGAAAGAAGAAAAACTTACGTGTATGAAAGAGATGAAGAGATCTACGTGGTTGTCTGAGGCAATGTATGAGAATGAGGAAGAAAGCAATGTGTAAAGAGAGAGAACAGCTAGTTACGTGCTTGTATGAGAAAGAAAGCAATATGTAGGTGAGAGAAGGTATGAAGAGACAAGTAAGGCTGTGTTTAAATAGAGGACAGAAAGACAGTGCGTATGGGTAAAGAGCATGGATATAATTTCTTTGCTAAAATCACGTCTTTTAGACTATTGTCAGCTTCAGAAGGTAACACTGGCAAATAATTTCTCAGTGACATTGCAATAGCTTTTTAAAGCTATTACAGCATTTTTCTACATTATACTTAACACACCTTTTAATCTAGCTGCACCAAATTATCGACATGTAATTCTTGAGTCTTCAGAAAGATCATATCGCTTCATGTAATAATATAATGGCTGACATTGCACAGATGCCTGTTCTTACAAAGGAAAATAGTTCATGAATTTTGAAAGCGTGCAAGCAATTCACTTGGATTCTGGACAAGCACTGCCTTCTTTAGTAGAACTACTAATTTTTACTGCTCCATTTTACTGGAGACATTTGGGGAACTCTAATGAGCAGAAATTCTTCTAGGTGTTGTCCAGTGTTGTCCCATTTCTTGCTAAAGCTGAGACCTGTATTTAAGAGCAATCATTCTGACACAAGAAATGTGTCCTTGTGCACATCTTTGGGACTGCTCATATTGGTGAAGCATGCTTGCTTGAATGAGAGCTGCAGGAATGGATGCCTCTCCAGAAATTCATTCTCCTAGTACCCAACAGAGGCTGAGCAACTTATATTCAGAGCATGAGGTAATATCCCCATTTGTAATCCTGAAGAGATTTCAATAACATGAGAAGGCACTCTCTACACAGTGGCTTGCTTATGTTAGAAAGGATGGGACAGCCACAGTTAGCCAGCTGGTAAACCCCAATCTGCTCTTGCACATTTGAAACTCTGCTTCCTTTAGTATGCCAAAATTGTGAGGGAAATATAGTTCAGGAATTTTACATACTTAGAGCTTGAAAAATTCAAATCTTAAGATAGAAACTGAAATGCACAATCTTGCTTCTGCTGCAGCAACTATGAATGTTGCTACTGGCTTCAGAGGGAATGGAAACAAGCCTGTAATGAAACAGATTCCAGCTGCTAAGAATGAGATGCAGTTATTAAATTCTTTGTGAATCTTAACCACTCTTTCTAGTCTAATCCTATTATCTGTTGTTATAGCAACAGGTTACTCATAATACGGTACCTGATGATTGGATTGCCAGAAGTGTAATATTTTTCCAGGCACTATTTAGACTCCTTGCCCCTTGGTAGCTCTATGACATTTTTTTTTCACCAAGGAAAAGTGTGCCTAAACTTTGCAATTTTTGCAGGCAAACTTGTTTGTAAATTTTGCATTTAACTTCTGACAAGTGGATGACCTGAAAGTTCCATGCAATTTTTCTTTCAACCGCAAGTAACAAGGACATGCTGGCCATAAGAGTGAAAAGCTCTTTGGCACTGCTTTTGGATGCTTGTACATTCAAATACAGTTAAGAGGCTTTTCAATAAGCCCCTCTTCTGCCAAATGAACAGGTATGGCAGCTTTTTCTGTCCAACAACCCATGGCCAAAGAATCCCAGGAATACTGATATGTGTTTGATTTTATGAAGAAGCTTCTTGAGATTTATGGCACCGGAATGTTTTTTGAGGGAAGTTGTTCTGAAAAAACAAAGGCCTGGAAACATATGCAACTGTAAACAGAGCCCACATACATATTTTGGTGCATAAATGTATGGTTTCCTAGACAGAGTCTGTTCTGGCTCTGTGCTTCTTTTTAGCTTGTTGTTTTGTTTGCATGCTTTTCTATGGATGCTTTGTGGTGCACCAGGATGCAGGTTTGTTTTGCTGCATATTTTTGTTGCAGCCCTTTCAGGGGCAATAAAAAATTTGCATAAAGCAGGAAGCTTCATTTCAAGAAGAGCAAAAATTGGACTTACGTGTTGCATCACATGACTAATCCCAACATTGCATTATGAATGCCATTATCTCCCCAAGCACACCTCTTTGGTGGGTGGACCTCTTGGATATGTTGTCATGTCAAGCTTGGGTTATTGTTCAGCATCTCAGTGTACTTAGAGCAGGGAAGAACACTGCAAGATGAAGATGATTGTAAACGATGACAATAACATGCTGATGCCCACCCTCCCCTTTATTAATTATGTTAGCATATACATATAATGATTAACATATTATTAACAATAAACCTTATTGACTTATCAGACTTTGAGTGTAAGATACAAAAGCTAGAAATTACAAGAATGATTCACTCATGGCAGCAAGGTGAACATAGCAGCAATCTCATCCTTCCCCACCCTGATATTCCTGCCCATCCCTATTTGAGAAGATTATTCCAGTTATTCCAGGTTCAGCCATTTACTGGAGGAAGTCCAACAGTACGTTCTTTTGACAATTTTTCTCTTAAACTTCTCTGTCTCCTCATGAACTTCTTTGCCATGCTGACAAAACATAATGCTTAGATCTGGGCACCTGGATCTTGCTAGTAAGCCATTGCTGCAAACAATGTTAGCATCATTGTATAGTCTAACATGTGTGCTGCTGCTGACACCAGTTTTGTAACCTTTCTGTTAAGAACCTGACAGATGTGAGTAGAGTTCCCTTTCCCTTTCTGTGGGAGGATGTGAATACTAATAGCATGTGACTGATACACTAACAACCTATTAACAACTTTGCCAACCTGCTTTCAATATGAGCTTGACTTTATTTGCTGCAGGGTTGCCCTGTATCTTATTCTTATGGGCTGGTCAGAGACTATAGGAACTTTGAAAATGTTGAGCATGTGCATCTCAAGGTGATATTAACAGGTCCCATGCAATGCAGACTTCTTCCACACTTAGTTTGCAGTACTTTTTGTCACAGTTACCCATTTCCTTCCTTTAGAAACCGTATGGACACCACTTATGATGCCTTTTTGGAAGATGAGTAGATAGGCCATGGCAGTGAGATGAACTACTGGGTAGGGCCTGCATGTTGCATGCCAAGCAGAGGCACCAACACAGAACCAGGAGTTATGCATTACTCATCCTTCCAATAACATCGCCTTTTCTTATCCTCTTATGAATGGATTTTGCAATCTCTGTGGCTGAAGATATCTGATCTTCAGAAGTGGATTGCACAATAGCTGCAGGTATACTAGGAAGAAAGAGATTGAGGAATCTTAACCCTTATGTTAGCTTACTGCCCTAGTCACTTGATGTAATTGCAGCCATGCAATCTCCCATTTCAGATCAGAGCTGGATCAGCTCTATACATTCACTATATGCTACACTCTGCTGGTGCTACTGACAGGGAATTTGGCAGTGGTTCCAAGAACTGACATCTCTCAAACTGTAATGCTGACAGTCATCCCTTTGAAGTTTTGGGCAAGTCACCTTGCCTCGGTGTAACAATTTCCCCACCTTTAAAAATGGAATAATAATACCTACTCACATGGCTTCAGTGAGCTGGCTTCTTTCAGCCCTCTGAACATGTAAAGCATTCTGCAAGTGTTCATTATGACTAACAGTTATTATTTTTATTATTATTATTATTATTTTGGGATGTTAGAACAGCAGCACATTGGCAAGACCCAAAAGCCCCACACTGGAGCTGTCATGAAAGGTGGTAACTACCCTACAAGGTTATGTCTGTGCCAAGCTATTTCAAGCAGCTCCGTCTCATTCAGGGATCCAGTGTGATTCAGAACCATGCAGAGACATATCTGACTCTCTAAAGAAGTGTACTATTAGAAAGTGGATTAAAGAAGTGGATTATTAGAATGTATGACTTTTTTTCCTTGTTTTTGCTCTACAGGAGATATTCGGCTATAAAAGCCAGGGCAGCCGGAGAGCCTTGTGCATTGCTGGATACATCTTGTCCTGTGGGGCTCTGCTGCTGCTGTTTTACTGGAAGCCAGAATGGGATGTGTGGGCAAACTGCATCCCCTGCAGCTTGGAAGAAGCAGATGTTGTACTGCTTAGAACAACAGTAAGTGCCTATTTTAATCTGTAAACTAGTCCCTAGTATGCAGTTAATTGCAAGGTGAGGGAATCCAGTTATCTGAAATCTCTCACATTGCTGATGTCTTGCAATAATATCTTGCATTTGGCATCATTCATCTAAAGAACACTCGAGTATTCCACAAATACCAATTATATACAAGAAGGTGATGGGAATGGAGGGCAACAGCTCATCTAGCAAGAGACTGAAAGAAATCGGTGTGAAAGAACCTGTAGTATCTGTGGTTTCATAGCTATGTTGTTTGCTGTCTTCCTTCCTCCTCCCTTCTGCCATTCCTGTGTTCCCCACATTGCAGACCTCTGCTCCAGATTCTAAACTATCTCTTTACTTGGTCTTCTCTAGAAGGTCCCTTTTTATTTCCACAACTGGGTGTCTTGGTGGACCTGCCTCTGTCTGCCCAAATTTATGCGTGGAATTTAGAGGACACGTTGCTGCTTTGTTCAACGTCTCCAAATTTCCAAGTCTGCTACCCCTTTCTCAGCCATGTCTAGGTTCATCACTGTCTCCACAGTGCTGCTGACTGATGCATTTCAGTGTTCCTAGGAAAGGATTACCTCAGTGTTTCATAGCATATTTCTTGGATATGAGAAAAGCTTTACTGGGCTGGGCCAAAGATTTGTCTAGCTCAGCGTTTTTAGGGTTTTTTTTTTTTTTGTAGTAGTAGTAGTTTCTTAGTAGACATTTCTATCCACTGAGGACTGGACTGAAACTCTGCAACCTACACAAAGCCTTGTTTCATTTCATTCAATCTATGGAAAAAAGGAAAAAAAAAAAAAAAAAAAGGTAACTGAAACTTCACTCAGAAGCCAAGCAGAACCTGCATGCTTCGGGAACTGGGAAGGTTGTTTTAATTACAAAAGTTTGATTTGTTCTGCTTTTATGATTTTAAAACAACAGCATGTGAAATTGCAAAATTACTAAGTTGGTATTATTGTATTTGAGTTGTCTTTTTCAAGTGAGCACAACAGCATGTAATAAGAAGCTTTCATTTTGAAAATCATGAGCTGTCCTGTTAAATGTTCTGTATTGAAGAAACATGTATTCTAATAGGCCTGGGTAGAGGTCTTTGAAAAATATATCGTATTAGGTCTAATCTGCTTTTTTAATATTCAGTTCAGTTTTCATTTTTAATTACATATTCTTGTGTATTATTTTAAATGGATTAGCCATGCCAAATACTTTTCAAGTAAATTACTTTTTATATGAATCTTTATGTAACTGAAGAAGAATTGAATTAGATCTTACATTCGTGTTATCAGGAAATTCTCTGAAAGTAAGTTGTGGATATCTGACAATTTCAGATTTCCTTCTTGGGTTCTCTGTGTGAAAATGAGTTTTTTACCTACTATTTTTTTTTTCTAATTATGTCAGTTCTAAAATGTGATAGCTTCCACTGATGAAGACACAAGTAACTCCATTAACTTGATCCTTGGCTTTTTTCTCCTCTTCATGTAACTTCATTCATAATTTATCATCATCTCTGCAATGGCAATTTAAGAGCCTATTAACACACTTTTGTTATTGAAGTTTGAGTCACTTGAGCTCAAATTACAAGCACCTGTGTCATACAGTGCTTCCCATCTCAATCTGAATCTCAATGTCTACTAAGTCTGCTATTTAAACATAAATATCAGAACATAAATGTTATTGTACTCAAAATATGGGTTTAAGAGGAAAAGTGCACAAGTAAGTAAGCTATGTAAACAGTCTTAAAACCATTTTTGAATCTTCAAGTTAATCAAAGGGACACTCCTTTAGTACAGAATAATGATGTTTGCAGAACCTCACCAATGGGGAGGCTTTTATTCTCCCCATAATTAAAAACTTATGTCTGACTCTAATGTCTAAAGCAGTCCTCCTCATTCCTGATGGATGGCAAAGATTTTTTTGTCTAGTATCAGCAGTCACCACAAGACATCTCCTCTGTCCATCTCTTCTGTTACCTTCTCAGAAGTTGGTCTTTGGAGACAATTATCCTTTTACTGGAATGCTGGGCACTGAGAGAATGGTTTGTATCCTGGTTTTAAAAACTGCCATACTCTCAAGAACAGAACACCAGTGTCTATTCTACCCTCTACACAATCCAGATTAAAATAACCCATTGTGGACAATGTGATTAAAAAAGTTTTATAGAATGTTTTTGAGAAGCTGAGAAAAGATCTGTTCTTCTCCACCTTCTCCTCTTCTTTTTCCTCTTCTGTGACATATTTTGTCAAAGCAAGGATAGGCAGTTCTAATGCAAATGATAAGTCTGCATGTTTGTCTTCAAAGAGAAGAACCTTGATTTGAAGGTAATTCATTCCTTTTTATAACCTGATCATCCTTGGGTTCTGTTAATGCTTGAATATAACAGGTTTCTAGACTAGTAATCTCAGTCTTTGTGTTCATGTAGCACAAATGACAATCTGGGTAGAGCTTTCTCCTGTCTGATAATAGGCAGAAAATATCAACATTTGCCCTATAGATATGTTGCTAAGTTATTTTAAGGTGACCATCTTTTTTTCCACATGTGAAGGTGACAATTTCTCACACTGAATATGATGTATTGCTTAAATTAGCCCCTTAGCTGGTTTCTGCGCCCGTGGTTCCGTGTTCCTGACTGAGACTTAAAGTGATAGTATTTGTTACAGTAGCTGCCCTATTCATGAGGACTGCATTAACAATACTATTTGTGTTGGGCATTTACAATGTTGAACATATAAAAATATGTTGAATATATAAAAAACATAAGATTACGAACTCACTTTAGTGGCAAAGGCTTATCTAGGGTTACTGGAAGCAAGCCATGGTGCTAACTCACTAGTTGCAGTAAGCAGTTAAAGAATGACAGAGAAGGTATTGATATTAAACCACATTCATTCTGCGGTGCAGAGTTATGTGCTTTTGACCCTCCCGTTACAGTACAGTCACTGCATCTCGGACTGTCCCATACTGTTTGCCTGTCCCACAGCATGACCTGGCTGATGACATTCTACCCTTATCAGTCAGGCACCAGACCTGTACTGTGGGGATTGCGCTGCATAACTCACATTTTGACAGTACCACACCTCTGCTCCTACTCTGCTGATTTCACCAGGACGTTCTGACCTCTGCAAATGGTGTATCAGTCGCAGGTGTGGGGAAGCCCATGTTGGTTAGCACTTTATCAAAGTTAAAGCAGTGCTCTAGAAGGGCGTACAGTAATCATTTACTGTGAGGTAGCAGTGAGTTTGGTCTGCTTGCATGGGAAATTCTGACAATTCTTTTCTATATTTGTTTAGGATGAATACCGGAATTATTCTCGTAAGAAAGTGACTTGGATCTCTGTGTCTGCAATTATAAAAAATAGACCAGATTATCCAGCCATTGTTGGGGAAGATTCAATCTTCAATGAAGCCATAATGAAGCCAAGTTTACAAGTAAGCAGATTTATCCTAGCAGTGTCTGGGACATGATAGCAAGTCTCAGCTATGCTTTATATGGTAGAAGTGGACTGTGAAACAACAAAACAAGCTAAGATACCCCTGTCGAATACAGTGAGCTGTGGCAAAATAAGCTAGAGATTTCATCAAACTGTACTCTTTCAAATCCTCTCTCTCACTGCAAGGGAAAAAAAAATCATCACTTCTTGACAGAAGACCTACATTATAAACGGGAGAGATCTAAGTCACTGTAATGTGCCTGGAATGAAGAATCTGAGCTCTGAAACAAAACCTCATTTCTGACACGGGGATCAAGGAACGTAGGGGTACTTGTATGTTGAAAGGGAAGCTGTGAGGAGCTGTACATCATAGCTTCAACAGCAACATGAAAACACAGAAGAGTGCAGCTTTGAGCTTATTTCATCTAGGCTGCTGATAGAGAGGAAACAGAGCAGCCAAGCACCTAGGCAGAGCTGCATCAGCATCTTTAGAGATGCTTCATCAGGAGTCTCTGAAGCACATTTTGTTCTCTTGTTTTTTATGCACTACTTTGTGCTTTAAAGTACCATTGCTGGAGTAAGGGCCTGTGCTGCTGATTGCTCCTGCAAAACATGTATTCTGGTCTTTGCCATTTCCACATTTGGAGAGCCCAGCATGGCACTGAGGAGAAGGCAGGGGATTAATTGATCCAAGAAGTTCACAAATACCCTGATGAACTGAGTAGATACAATTATTCCCATTTTAGAAAAAGTACCAGACAGAGCAGGTATATCTCTTGCTTAGCATTACTTCAGGTTCATGAAATCTATGTGTGTGCAACAGGAATGCAGCGGCAGATTTCCTCATTTCTACCTCTTGGTTATAGACACTAGATCACTACACTGGAAGTCTATAAAATAGTTTTATATCACTCCACAAAGTAGATTTCTGACTTGTTAGCATATATTTTTGAACCTATGGCATTTTTTAGGAGAAGTTTTCACTATAAACCTAACTTAAGCTAAGAAGAGTTGTTGTTGCTATTTTGTGTGGGCACATAATAAGGTGCACAAGAAAGTTTAGTGCCAGGTAGTTTAATCAACTGGCACAATATGAAAGTGAAGATTGATTTCCAACATTCTTAGAGGGTTGAATTAGTAACATATAAAGCCCAGTATAGCCCTCAGATAACAGGGCCTTTGGACAACAGTTTCATATCAGTCAAAATATCTAGGTAGAAAAAAACAGATTTCAAAGAAGCCAAGAGCAAACAATATAATCCTTCACTAGCAATCCAAAAGCTCCTACTTACACATCAATTATAAAATCTCTTTGCCTTTTAAGCCACGTAAGTCCACAGAGCATTGTGTGGTGTCTGACAGATATCCAAGGACCTGTTCCTGCAATAAGTTGAACCTCTCATTTCCCACTTCAGTTTTTAGCATTGCAAATATTGCAACTCCTCTTGCATGAAATTTTAACCACAGGCCTCTTGTTAGGTCAATGACTATGACTGTAATTCTACTCTGAGTCAGTGCGCAAGTTGCATATTCATTTTATAGGCCTAAAGTAGTGCTTATCGCACGAGATAGGAAGAGTCCTGTAGGGCTAGTTGCTTTCTGAGTTACCTGTTTAGCCTTGCCTTCCTTCAGCTGATATGAGGCAGTATTATTTCTAACAGACTAGGTAATTTTTACATGGGGCAGGACAGACTCATTTTGTCAGTCATAAACAGCAGCGTATGGATATCCTCATGGATATTGTTCTGCAAAGGCTTAACATTAGCAGTGACTCAGGAAGTCTCCTAGAATAGGATGAAAAATGCTGTTTTAGTATTGCTTGACCTAAAGATTTGCAACACTTCCTGCGTACTGCAACACTCCAATAGGGTGGGGATCCCATGCTATTACAAAAATAGAGAGTTAGTAAATGCAGCCCTGCTTACTCCCCCCACCCATTTGCTTTATTTGCACTCTGACACAGTGAGGATGCCTGGCTTTCTAGCATATCTGAGGCCTATGAGCTGACCTGGAAGTATTTTTGTTTGCTATTTTACCAATGTTGTTGCCCCTGTTTTGCTTTTTAGGTGAAAAGCATCCAAGTACAAAAAATCCGGTATGTCTGGAATATCTCTGTAAAACAGTTCCAGAAAGTTGGGTAAGTTCATTGAATGGGTAATGCAGTTTCTAAGGAAATCAAGATGCTTTGGGATAGACTTCCTAAGGAAAACACTCCATTTATATTGTAGAGCTCTGGAAGATCACCACACATGTTCAGCAATACATTCCAAATTCGGTTCTGGTCTCACCTGTGATGAACAGAATGTCAGGTACAATTTAAAACTTCCTGAGTGCTCAACAAATGCTTTTTAAGGGACCTGAATACCCTGCTATTTGTGTACTTTCCTTGATTTTTTTTATACCCATACACATTAGTATATGCAAAAATTTAGAAGAAATAGATGTGCATGAAGAATTGAATGCAAAGACCTAGAGAAATTATGAAGAATTATTTGGGTTTAGAACACATAGATTTAGTTGTGGAAATATATTTTTTTTCTTTTGCACTTCAAAGGAGTTTTTGTGTGACAGAACTATATGTCTAAAAGGCTATATTGTACCTCTTTTTCTAAACAGCCTTCACTGATACTGTCATTTCTGACACAAGTACCATGAGAGTCTTTTAATCATTTCTCTTTTTCTTGGGGCAGGATGCCTGAAGCCTTTAGATTAGGATCAATACGAGCTCTCAGAACAATTGAAAGATACAGTTTCTTGTGCTCCATTTTCACTGTTGGATCTCTAAGTGACATATCTTTATGCCATGCAGGAGACTGATATGTGGGCCAAACACTATTGATGTTCCAGTGATCCCTATTTGGAAACTACTCATCAAAGAGGTATTGAGCATTTCTCCTGCTTTTATGCTTGAGGCTGCTTGGGGAGGCAGAATATGCATATAGCATATGGTAAATACTATATCTAATTTAGCCTCTCCTCACCCACCAAGTACATCCTCCCTTCGTGCCTTCTTTAAAGTTGTTCTTTGAACCCACCATAAATAAATTTTATCCGTGTAGTTCCCTCTCCTCCATCCCTATGCCAAACGCTAAATACTGCTGCTCAGTGTTTGTTCATATCTGTGTCCTGAGAGCTCATTCTATTGGCCTTGCAATAGTCAGTGAATTTTTCCAAACCATGCTGGAAATGAAACCACAGGGACAAGATCTCTGTCTTAAACAGCAGACTTGAAATGAACAACATTGGCTGGCACAGGCCTTCAGGTGCAAAGAGCTCCACTGAGCTCATGACTCTGTGCACAGCACTGTGTAAAGCACCAATATGTTTTCCAGACTGGAGCTGGCTGTGTCTGGCCTAAGCAGAGTGTTTTTGAAGATAGGTGCCTGTGGTGTGCAAGCTGCACCCACACTTCACAGCTTGTACTTTTCTCAGTTCTGTCACTTATTTTAAGAAAAGGGTAAAAAAAAAAAAAAAAAAAAGAATAGGAGATTCACAACTCAGATAACATCTTTATTGGACCAATTATTTGACTCTTCTGTTGAATGGAGATGGACAGCCCGATTAGACTGAAGCCGCTGCTAACAAAAGGTAGGAGGGAAAGCCCCTGGCACTTAACTCGCGAGCTTTTATTCCAGCCCATCTCCAGCAGATTGAAGCCATTTAAATGTGACAATGCTTGAGTATTGTTCTCTCTCCAAACAGGTCTTAAATCCATTTTACGTGTTCCAGCTATTCAGTGTGTGTCTGTGGTTTGCTGAAGATTATAAGGAGTATGCCATTGCCATCATAATCATGTCTCTGCTCTCCATTGCTTTGACTATTTATGATCTTAGACAGGTGAGATACCTCAGCTTTCACTGCATTTATTTCCAATATCTGGGAAAGCCTGGGATGTTGCAACACACATGTACTGTGCTATGAAAGTTAGTCACAATTTTAGTCTCGTGACATTATGTAGTAGCAGATGCAATGGTCTGGCTTAGTGGTCATAATAATCTGTGTGGTTCTTTACCACATCCTCCCTTCCCTATTCCAGTGCTTAGCTTTGTAACCCTTTCGTTACACCTTCTCCATAATTAAGGGCAGGGAGTTTCTTTCTCTGTATAATTGCAAAGTTCCTGTCAGGGCCAGACCCCAGTTCATATGAGGGCTCTCATAAACACAACTAACAAAAAGCAGTAATTGTTAAT
Source organism: Tinamus guttatus (assembly GCF_000705375.1). The sequence goes on from NW_010577764.1 coordinate 420,391, forward strand.
GTATGAATTGCATCATGTAGTAAATTGTAACCCTTTTCTGTGTTCTCCTTTAATTTATAGCAATCACTTAAGCTGCACGGACTGGTTGAGTCTCATAACAACGTCACGGTCACTGTCTGCAGAAATAAAGAAGGTGACTCCTGCACACTTTTTTCTTAATATGCATTTCATTTCCCTAGCTGTTCAGTTTCCAACTGAGAATTTCTAGTATCAGATTCCTTCCACAACAATTTCCTTTTCTGCCCATCAGCCTGTTTAATTAGTTTCTGCAGATTGGGTTAATTTGACATAGAAGCATGTTGTAATGCATCAGACATATACATGAGCAAAGTCTTATCATAAAACTAGCAGGAAAAACTACGTAATTTTTCTAAAAGCAGTGCTGTCAAAGTCTACTGCATGATTAGAGATTCAATAGCTGTAACTCCAGCTAATGGGTGCATTTGAGGTCTGTTCTCTGCCATTCTATTTGGAATGCAACTGAAAAGATGGAGTCAGATTTAGAAGTGTGGATCCAAACATCTTTAGTTAAGTGAGCACCCTGGAACAATAACTATTGCTTGCACTCCTGAAGAGATAAGAAAGAATTTTGGAGTCTGAATCATGCTCAGACCTTTCTCAATATGGGAGATTGTAGTCTTAGGTCCCGTTTGCAGTCCTGTGTCTGTTTTCAGCTATTACAAAGAATTACAAGCTATTCAATTGGTAGTTTCTTTAATTTCTTTTCTCTTACTGCTTAGAAACATATGAAGCAGAAACTTTACATTATATGTCATCTACAGGTTTTAAAGAACTGGAATCATGCCTTCTTGTCCCTGGAGACATGCTGGTTTTGAAAGAGGGCAGAGCTCTTTTACCATGTGATGCCATCCTGATCAGCGGACAGTGCATTGTAAATGAGAGCATGCTGACAGGTACAGCTCTTCCCTCAGGTTTACCAGCAAAACATCACCATAGTCCTAAGCTTCAGCCAGTGCCATAGAACACATGCCATTATAATATATCATCCTTGATATATGTGTCCATAGGTAGCCCAGAAGAGGATTTTCCGGGATATTTGCTGTCACAAAGACTGAATTGCAGTTAACTCTAGCTTATCTAAATAGGCAAGATGGACTTTGAGAAGGGCTTTACTTCCTTTCTGGGATGAGGCATTTAGAAAGGGTTTCTATAACGAGAAAAGAAAGAAGATTGGACAGTAAATTACAGGACAGGAGAAGAGGGGGTACATATTGAACAAAGCTTTTCCCACAAAGGGCATACAGTCTAGTAAGTCTATGTGGGTTACAGTCACTCTGAATGTTTCCTCTCTGGCCACTGTAACTGCTCCAGCTTGTTGGAATGTCTTCCTAGCTCTTGTGGCAGTTATGCCCCCGTCTATGTGATAGCACGAAAGGAGACACCAGGACTTTAACAAAAACCAGGATTTTTAGTGCAGGAGGTTTTCATAGTTCTGTTTCTTATTTTTAAGTTTGGCCTCACTCTGAGTCAAACTTAAACCAATAGTTCTTAAATTTAATGTAAGTGAAAAATTCCAGATACCTCTTTATTACAGAAAGCCTCAGATGCTGATTGCTCAGTAAAAATATTTCTGCTTTTTTACCTGAATGTATCTGCTCTGATTGTAGGATATTTGTCATTTGTCAGACACTGAGTAACAGGCTCCTTCTTTTCCTTAGGAAGGGAAACAGGCAATGTCGTGTTTAATCTACCTAAGGGAATAAAATAGTGCCCAGCACATGAGGTTCAAACTAGGTAAACAGTTTGCTGCCATTATCTGGAGTCATGCAATATCAGTTCAGTTCTTAGGTCTGCTCATCTATAACCAGGGTTTGGAGTCCTTGGCGTGTTTTCAGTTCTTGGATGTACAAGAAGCTGCTGTCCTGATGTAAAGGAGAGCTATTATCTGGCATAGTGTGAATCTTTGCTTGTTATGCTCCAAAGTCTTATTTTATCTGAAGGCGTCACCATACAAATGTAACTTTACTCTAAAATGATTTCTCTAGTGAATCCCTATCACCTGCCATCTGTCCAGATGCTGTACTTTTTTGAAAATCGGTAGGGTAATTTTAAGGTTAAAATCTGAGGTAATCTCTCCTAGGAGAAAGTATTCCAGTAACAAAGACCCACCTACCACTAGCCGATAACATCAAGCCCTGGAGAATTCATTGTGCAGAGGATTACAAAAAACATGTCATCTTCTGTGGAACAGAGGTCATACAGACCAAGGCAGATGACAGAGGACACGTGAAAGCTGTGGTGCTGCGGACTGGTCAGTCAACAGTTCAGTTTGTTTTAATTTTCATGCCTTTTCTAGCTGGACCAGAGTTTGACTTAAAGGTCTGTTGTGCCTAGTTGCACTAAGTTAAAGGAGTTAATCCAAACTCACAACAGTTAACCTGAGAACTGATATATCAGGCTGGACAGAGCTAATATGCATTGTTCTAGTTTGCCTGGTATGATCTTTACAGAAACCACTAACATAGGATTAGGAAGAAAAACCTACCTTTTTTCTCTCATTGAAAACTCTCATCTTGCTTAAGAAAAATATAAATATGCACTGTAGTGGAAGATTTGGACCTTCTTTTTTAAGTTAAGTCACTGTGTGCAATTTCAAAGCCATCATTTTTTTCTTAGAGAACTTCTGGAAATAGTTTCACCTTAAAATGATTTTGGTTTGTCTTTCCAGGTTTCAATACAGCCAAAGGGGATCTGGTGAGATCCATTCTCTACCCTAAACCCATGAACTTCAAGCTGTACAGAGATGCTCTTCGGTTCCTGATGATCCTCATAGCATTTGCAACAGTTGGAATGATCTATGGAGTGTGTGTATTTGCACTTGGTGGGGTGAGTTACTTTCTAGAATGTGGGACACATCATCACACCAAGTTAAAAGACTTGAAACTTGAGTGGCTGTATATACATTTCTTCGAGAATAATTATATGAGACATTTATGTAAGATTACATAAATTTATGTACATTTATGTAAGATTTACATTTATGTAAGATTTATGGTCCTTTTCAGTCTTCTTCTTGCCTTAATAACTGTCTCAGTCTGTGGCACGTATCAGTGAGCACAGACTAGATAAGAAAATATGTGTGGTGAGCAGATTGGTTCCTAGAAATGGAATATCCTAAGAGCTTAGCACTTTCCAAGCAGTTTTTATAGAGTTCTAGTAAGATTTTTTTGCACATTCCAAGAAAAATTATGGATCATGGATTACATTGGACACAGATTAATGTGCTTCCAAAAGCTGTAGTTTATTATATCAAAGATCTGTCTACCCCAGTCCATTATCTTTCATTATAGCAGATGTCAGATGTGTATAGAAATAGCATAGGAAATGGGGCAAGTATAGAGCAATTCTTTCCTGGTATAGTCTTCTAGTTTTTGGGAGATAAAAGTACACTAAGATAGCTTTTTTATCTGCAACACCTAGCTTTAATAGCCACTATTGAATTGTGCCCCAGAGCTAGGCTTAATACCTTTGTGAAATCACTTACGCTTTGGCCTTGACAACACTTGTGGGGGTTACTTCCCATTTCATTAGGTACCGCATGCCAGTATTTTACTATCTGCTGCCTGGTAAATCCTCTGAAGGCACTTTAGATTTTTATTTTAGAGATTTAACAAATAACTGCTTTTTATTTGATATTTCCCTAGCATTCATGCTTTGAGACTGTTGTTCACCCATTCAGCTACCTTTCTTCCATGTTACAGAGTCTTTAGGAGTACAGTCCTGAACACAGATTCCTGAGGTTTATTGCTGTCATAAGAACTCCCCAGTTACTCCTGAACTTTGTTTCATATCTTTCTACAGTCATTTATGAGAAAATATTGCCTTCACTTAGTTATCACCCAGCTTAGAGATAACTTCCTTGAGAACTTTTGGGAAATAGCATCATCAATAGATTTTGAAAAGCCAAAGGTCCTGTATTAAGTGGGTCACATACCCATGTGACCATTGTTTTTTTTCCAGAGTTTTCAAAGACATTTATGGGATATGAATTCCCCCTGAAAAGGCTGACACTTCCCTAGTGTATCATTTAAATCAAGGGTCCATTAATTCTCTAGTATAATTTTAATCAGGTTTCTTAATGTAGAATTTAGAATTACTGTGTTAGAGATCAGCAAGGGCCAGCTGCTCCACGAGACAGGGCCAGTCATGAACCTAGAATGATCGCAGCACAGGTAGTGCCCTCACCAACCAGAATGCAATTCAACAGCATCTAAATGTGACAATCAAAACCAGGTGCTGGTAAGAGGGTCCATCAATAGCAACAAACAAGGTAACCTGATAAATCAGGTCCAGGGTCCAGTCAGGAGCAGCAGGAGATTGGGCCAGAGACAGGATCAGACAAGTGTGAGAGGGTCCTAGTAGAAAGCAATGCCAAACACCCACACTTCTACACAGCGCAGGCAAGGAATGAAGGCCCAAGCCTGAGCTTAAATGGATTTCCTGAACCCATGGTGGAAGGGGTGGATGGGGCCCCAGTGAGCCTGATGAGGGTAATTAAAGCCTATAGATTCACCTAGGGTTCTGGTACACTGGTCTTTATATCTCTGAAGATCCTCTGAAACCCTTTCAGAAAGAGTTCACACATGCTAATTTCCATTTTTCAATATGACTCAGACCAGCATAAGACATAGTTGCACATGGTAAATAGTAGGTAAGCAAAACTGGCAATCAGTTTTGCACCAACCTCTAAGCCCCTAAATTAGAGATTGTTTTTAGAAATGCGACTTTTACTTCTGTGTCTCTTCCTGAAGATAAAAGCTATTTCTTTTCACGCCTCCTAGAACATAAGGTCAGGAGGGATCATTAGCTTGCACATCTGTTTTACTTTTCAGCACAACCACATGTGTCTCATCTGTTACTCCAATATGGAGCCCGGAGTTGTGTCTATAAGCAGTTGGTTGGATGTCCATAAAAATGGCAGGCTACTGTGTGCTGCCTTATGGGGAGCTAGACTTTCCAGGAGGTACCTTAGCCTGCCTGGCATGTTTGAATTCATGTCCTTTGGAGGAGGCTGTCAGCTCAGTCATTTTAGAACGCATGAGAAGGAAGCTCTAGAGGTTATTGTATAGCGGTAGTGTAGACTCAAAGTCATTGGTTAAATCAAAATAATTAATTTCGGTCCTTTGGAGGAGGCTGTCAGCTCACTCCTTTTAGAATGCGTAAGAAGGAAGCTCTAGAGGTTATTGCATAGCGGCAGTGTAGACTCAAAGCCATTGGTTAAATCAAAATAATTAATTTCTTATGGAGATGAGTATGTGATATAGCTTGGGCAGAAAACACCTCTGGCAAAGGGGAGGAGGGATGACGTGGTCTGTACTTAAATGATTCAAGGGCCGGTGCCTGCTATCCTCTTGCTGATAACTACCCCGGTTTTCTGTCAGGAGGAGGCAGGTGAAGTAGTGAAGAAGGCCCTGGATGTTATCACTATTGCTGTCCCTCCAGCTTTGCCAGCTGCCTTGACAACAGGGATCATTTATTCCCAGAGGAGGCTGAAGAAAAAGGGCATCTTCTGCATCAGCCCGCAGCGGATCAACATGTGTGGACAGCTAAACCTCGTCTGCTTTGATAAAGTATCTGCCCTGTGTTGATTACTCTCTTATTACTGATGGGAGCAATGCTAGGGTTGAGAGAGGGTGGATTTTGGTCAGGTATTTGCCTTGTTATTTACAAACACATTGATCAGTCCTATGTGCATGAGTTTGTGCTGTCTGAACACGCAATATTCAACATTGGTGTCTTCCTTGGAGCATAAGAATTGGCTGATAGCACCTTTGCATGCTCTAAGTTGGCATTTTGTAGATGATAACTTCATAAAATGAACTTGATTTTTATTTTTATTGGAACTCTCATGTAGAAAGTTAATTTGAATGTGTATTTTAACTTAGACTGGCACCTTAACAGAAGATGGCCTGGATCTCTGGGGCTTGCTGCCCTCTGAAAGAAACTGGTAAGGCTTCTTGGCAAGCAATGGCATTAAAGTTTAGTGGGAGAATGACTATCCAGTCATTCTCTTCCTAGGTATATGAACAATATAGGGACTGCTAATTTCAAGCATCTGTTTGAATGAAATGTTTCAATTTCCAATATTTTTTGCTATGGCATTTGTGAAGAGAGTTGGTTACCTCATCCCAGATTCTGCTCCATATGAAAAGATACAGCTAATGTCAGAATTTGGCACAGCGCTCTCAGGCAGGGTAGTCGAGAGTAGACGTGCTATATCAGATCTCAGAGCTACAGCAGTGTCCCAACCCTTTTTGCCAGTCCTTGTTACCCATGAGGTTGTCATTCTTTTCCTCCAGTGCCTGTAACATTTGCCCATTTACATATCCAAGTATGCGCATGCACAAATATGCTTAATGTGTACCAGGCACACAGCTCAGAGTCCCTCCACAACCCTCCAGCAAGGTTTTAAACAGTAATCTGTTTCTCAGATTGTTCCATCCCAATGGACTTCCAAAGTACTTAAAATTTGCCTACTCAGGATATGCCTATTGCGAGCATGCAAATCCCATCCTTTGACAAGTGAGTGAGGAATAACTCATGAAGGAGGACAAGTCCCCAGAAACACGCTCATGGTCTGATCACAGGGTGGGGTTTTAATAGTCTCTAATTTTTGTATTTTTGTTTTCACTTTTAATTTTTGCTGTTAGTGAGATATTGTTTGGTGTTCTGTGATGACCCTTTTTTTTCTGGTCTCTTTGCATTAGCTTCCAGGACGTTCACAGCTTTCCTGCAGACCGCAGCCTGCCTTGGGCCCCAGTGTTGAGAGCAATGGTAGTCTGTCATTCACTAGTTGTACTGGATGGCAAAATTCAAGGAGACCCACTAGACCTGAAAATGTTTGAGGCAACTGACTGGGTAAAGTTTTGCTTTGCTTTATGCTAATTATGTGTGTTGAGGGGGAAGTTTTGGTGCTATTGCAAAGGAGAAGTGTCCCAAGTCCTCCCTTGCAAATCGCCAGTTTTCACACAGAAGTAAAACAGCATAAACCCTGGAAGGTTTTTAAGAAATGTTTCTTATTTCTGACCAAACCTTGTATCTTGGGGAAATTTGAGGATTTAAATAATTCGTCTGGATTTTTTTTTGATATTATGTAAATTCTGCTAGGGAATCAATTTCAGCTGTAGCTGCCAGATGACAGGGAATACGCTCATGTACAGATGCACACTGGTTTTACAGAGCATGTAAGAGACTGCTGCCAGCTTTGAAATGGATGCAGAACTTTCACCTTTGTTAGAGCCCTGTCATTGTGGAGATATTTCTTACAGGCACAAGATCTCAAACCTGAACATGGCACAAGGGTTTGAACAGAAGCCACATGTCCTACTGCTTGCTGTGAAGTCATATAAACAGCATCAGCACGGCAGATCGCAAAGTGCCGTATTCAGTCTTTGTCCCATTGCCTGCAAAGCACCATCAATGTTCTTATTTACTACCTGATCAAGCACAAAAAACCCCCAAAACAATAAATAAATAAATAAAAAGGGATCATTTGCAAAAACTGACAGGCTGCAAATCTGAAATAAGCATGAGAAAAACAGCTCATGATTACCTGGTGGAAGGTGTAGCCACAAGCCATTGCCACAAGACAAGAGATGAAGGGCAGTGACAGTGCACTGAAGAGCTGTCTCTTTTCTATCTGCAAAATGCATAAAAAGAGCCAAGTTTAAGGGAATAGGCTGTCCAGTAATGACAGGAGTTAAAGGATGATTTTCCCCAGGGGCACTACCATGCTATTTCAGCCTTAGGCAGCATCTGGCAAAGTCATAAATTATTTGAAACAGGATTTATCTTGTGGCCTTTGACATCATCATCATTTGTGTTCTTCACAGTCATGCTGTGAGGATTAAAAAATGCATCTGGTTCATGGAAGACTTGGAGAGTAAAGGACGGTGTTTTCTACATTAATAGAAACTTTTACTTTGTTGCCAGGGGAGACACTGTATTCTCTGTCAGTTCCTTAATGTGAGGTTAGATTAACCCTTCTCAGAAATAAAGGAAATATCTTGCTCTGGTGTAAGGAAAGGCTCTAAGTGATCCATTTATGTTCCTGTCTATTCTACTGGTGTGTGTGATTTAAAAGATTTTTGTCTTTCTATTCACAGGTGATAGATGGCTCCAGTGCATACCAGAGTGAAGGTCAAGGATCTGCACATACTACAATTGTTAGACCTGGGCCTAAAGCCAGCAGTGTAAGCAATTTGAAAGATACACATCCATGAACAAGTTAAACTGTCAGTGTGAGTGTTACCTTTCAGTAATGTAATGTTTGGTTGTTCTAATTCAAGATACTTCATGTTTGCACTACCTTCAAAGAGATCACCTCATTCTCTCTGATGGGAGAGAGAATTGAGGAGGAATTTGTTGCTCATATCAGAAATAGAGCTTAGAGCAGGGAAATGTTGCCTGGCGTAATTGTCCATATCAGAAATTCATCTCTCCTGGTGGCTCCAGGCTCAGTTCAAACTCAGGGAGTAATGGAGATGATAAAAGCAGTATGGAAACTGCAGTATGGAGTATGGCAGCTGATGACTAGTGATGTACACGGAGGGAGGGCTTTCAGATATTCCTTTTTACTTCTCAAGACCAGTGTAAGACCTGGCAGAGTCTGTTAAAGTAAAAGGATATTCACTACTGAGTTCCTTTCAGTAAAATATATCCAAAAGTCTGCTAAAACTTGCAGTGAGCTTTTCCTACTGCTTAAGCTAGACATTTCTGTCCAGTTTCATCCGCTCTTCATCCACAGTCCTTTCTATTCCACTGTGAGAAATCAACCCATATATTCAAGGACAAAAGTGAATCATATTTTGGGTAAGCCTCTCACCATGGCCCAGAGGAGAGCTCTAAAATCCTTTGGTTTGAGTTTAAAATTCTTGCCGCAGTGACTAATCCCCTTGCTTTTCTTCTAGGCACCAGTAGAAGGCATTACCATTTTGCAGCAGTTTCCATTTTCTTCAGCCTTGCAGAGAATGTCTGTCATTGCTCAGGAAATCAGTGGGGAAAAAGAAGTTTTCACAAAAGGAGCTCCAGAAACAGTAGCCAAGTTATGTAGAGCAGAAACAGGTAAATAACATTTGTAAATGTTTCCTAGAAACACATATGTCTAAGTGACTTTTAATAGAGTAATGGAATGGAAGGTCCAAAAATGTTTTCTGGGTCCAAAACACTATACCTCAGTATGACAAGTCAAAATCTCTCTATTGTGCCCCAACAAATCTAAAGATAAGCTCTTATTCAGCCCTTCTCAGCAAAGACGCCCTGCTAAGGGACAAGAGCAGATACAGAGAGTTGCACAAGATGTGCATTCTCTGCCAGAATAGATATCTGAAAAAAATGTCTAGAGGGCTGATGCACACCAAAAAAGTTTTATTTTCTCTCTAAGCCTCAGGAGAAGTGCACAGCTCTTTCATTCAAGACTTTGCACAACAGCTTAGGATCCTAAGTACAGAGGAACAGGAGAGGCAATGATTTTCTTATTGAGCAAAGCTCGGTCCAACAGTTTTCCTTAATGTCTTTGGCCTATTGTAAATGGTAGGCGTACCCTTTGCAATTCTCCTAGTTCTCCAGGACAGGAATATATCCTATTCCAAGGCTTTCAAGATTATTCCCCTTTTATTTTATCTTTTTTAGAAAGTAGACAAATGCCCTGATGCTCTTTTCTCTTTTGCACAGTCCCATTGAACTTCGAAAGCAAACTTCTGCTCTATACAGCGCAAGGCTTTAGGGTCATTGGACTGGCATATAAACCTCTACAGGCAGAGAGGCAATCTCTTGATTTAACAAGGTAAGCACTGGGTTGCTTTTTATCAGCCACATTCAGCCTCAAATAATACAGTTACCATAGCACATCTGCCAAGAGCAGAGCTGTAGGGCAGAGTTTTGGTGGAATCTAATCAAATAGAATCTCATTCAAACCTGGACATTCATCTGTCTGAGAATGGGTAGAGGGCAGTTCATTAACCCATGCTCTAAGTCCACACCTAAAATCTTGGGACATTTCTTAACAATTGATCAACATGAGGAGGATAAGTGTAGTATACCCTGAACTAGCATAACTCTAGTACACCTTCAGTCCACCACTTCTGCCACCTCTTCTTCTTGTTGATGCATCCAGGCTTTCTGCCTCTTCCTCCGTTGTTCTAGCTTCTTGATTAAGCAAAGGCAGCAGAGGACCCCATCACACCAACTGTTCTCTAGCAGGCAGCCAACTTTTCTACTACTCTCCTAGTTCTAAACAAGCCTCACTCAGCAACACTGACACACATATTCATATGCCCTTCCCAAATCTGTGTAGTTCTTGCCTGTAATACTCTCCAAACATCATTTATTAAATATTTGTGGCTACTTATGGCATCTGCTGTCCATTCTGTTCATTAGATGCAGGCCCTAGTCCAGATGGGTTTCACTTGCTTTTTCACAGGATTCTTTCTTGCTGAAAGGGCCAGTGGCACTGGCACTGAAGCAAAGTGCAAGCAGTTTTGTGACATTAAGTATCACTGACTTACCCAGTCCTGTGAGCAAATGTTTATGATACGTCTCATATTTTGCAGTTGTGTGTGCCATCATAAAATGGCACATATATTGCCATGGGAAAAAAAAAAAAAGAAAACTGAAGGTCAAACACAGTCAGTCCTGCTGTGAAAGCACTGACTGTTCAGATGCCACCTGACTTGGCTACTCTGACTGCTGTGCAGTGTTTGACATCACCTCCTTCTTTCTACAGTAGCTAAAATAAGTGCTTAAAAGCTTTTAGCTTTCAGGCCTTTCAAAGGAAACCCATTTCCCTGGAGCAACCCCAATTCTCTCTAGTATATACTTCAGTGATGGGATCATTTTCTAAATTCTATCTTCGCTTGAATTTATCAACTGTAAAAAAGGCAAAGGATAGGTATAAAGAGAATAGGAAAGAAGAGAGATCAATTTCCCACATGCTGTTTGCTCAGATATGATTGTCAGGAATAGCAAGTGTCATTTGTTAATATGGATATCTTTTCTATATGGTCCAGAAATGAAAAAGGCATGAACTTTCCAAATCAGAGCACTGCAATTCAAGAATCCAGCAGGAAATTACAGGAGCTTTTTGGCACTGACTAGTGAAAGTGCATGAATAGAAAAAAGTCCAGCTTACCAGTCAGCCTTCATGTTGGTTTGTAAAATAGATAGCTCCAAATTGACTCTTTTATTTATGTGGTGATTAAGCAAAGATGGGCTGGAAACTGATTATGTCCTAAGCTCACCCTACAGAATAAGGGAAGAACAGAATAAAAGGATGAGAAATCAAGTGAAGTTTCTCCACACACAACCAGCACCACCTGCTGCTTTTGGATACAAACCCCCACGATGTGGAAATAGCATCATAATTGTCAGGCAGCTTGGGACTACTGAGAGCTATCTCATTATCTGAATTCTTCTGAATTAGATTCAGTGTTTAATAGCTACAGCTAGCCATCAGCAAATTCAATGCAAAAACAGTCCAAAGGGACAGAAAAGAATTGGAACTGCCTCTCTGTTCTCTCTAAGGGAGGAGATGGAATCTGATCTGACATTCCTGGGCCTGCTGATAATGGAGAATCGACTGAAGAAAGAAACAAAGTCCGTCCTAGAGGAGCTCAGTGCTGCACGCATCAGGAATGTTATGGTCACAGGTATCTAAATAGTTGGGATCATTTATGTGGCCACTGGCCTAGACATGATGGAATTCAACCATCTATGATTGAACAAGCAGCCTACTGCTTCATCACCACCACTGGCAGGAACATGGAGAAATTTGTATCTCTCAGATAATTATGTTCCAACAAATATCTCTGTTATAGTAATGAAACGTGTGCATGTTTATGTCCCTAACAAATACACCAGGGTTTGTCAGATACCTAACTTTTAATCTATCCTATCACACTTTCACCACGGATCAGAGTCTTGCAGTTCCTCTGCTGCTGTCCAGTGAGTCCATTTGTTCTCCTTGATTAGGATTGACAGATGATGTGCATAAATACATATCCCACAAGCTCCCTTTTTTTGTTGGGCCTCATGATATCCTGTGGTCATAAACCAGCCCAGATAGAGCATGGGTGCCAGGATGAATTATCAGCCCCTATTTGTTCCAGGTTTTCCTTGAAGGGCTAGTTTGAATTTGAGCAGAAGAAATAGCAGAGGGAGTGTTTTCATGGTTCAAAGACATTCTTCTTTCCAGAGATTACACAGATCTTGTTTTCTTGTGTTTCACTCCCTTCAGCACCCATCTGACACCAATGCAAACTAAGTGCAATTGAGGAGTGTCAGTGATACCAGCAGCAACTTAACAGTGAATCCTTTGTAGTTCATTGAATAAAACAGAACCTTTTTCTGCTTAAGTTACAGATATTCTGTATCCAAATAAAACAGAAGCACAATATCCAGCTCAATTTCTTCAAGCTCAGGACAAATGAAATAAATATATATATTTAACTATTAAGACAGACCTCATATGCAAAGTTTTAATCTTTATCCAAAATTATAGTTTGTTATTTCTTATATACAGACACTGGAATTTGACTGGTATCTATGAGTATAAATGGAAACTCAAAAATCAGGAGAAGCCTAATGTTTTCCCCCTGAATAATTCCTCATGGATGAAATATGTGGATAACACTCCCCTTGGTTTTTGTAGGTGACAATATTCAGACAGCTATAACTGTTGCCAGAAATGCTGGGATGATTTCTCCAACCAACACAGTGGTTCTTGTGGAAGCAAACAAAACACCTAGGTCTTTTTCAGCATCTGTAACGTGGAAACTACTAGAAGAAAACAAAACTAAAGATTATGGAAGCTTGGTGAGCATAAGACAAGGGGGTGCTGTGTAACAAGAAAACCATCTAAGCTGGAATGCTTTAAATAATATTTAAAGAATAGTGGGATTATGCTAGTGTAACACAGACTAGTCATTTACCACCATCTGCACTACAGAATGTAATTTTCCAGGGAAGTGTTTAAAAAGAAAGTGATCTTTATAACGATGTGTCCCAGCAGAGCTTCCTCCTAGCATTTTATCTTCTGAACAGTATTTGTGCAAACTGCCTACGCTAACCTTGAGGATATCTTTGCAGAAACTCATAAAAGTTTGTTTCAAGCCCTTGGAATGGTCTGATGCCAGTTGCAAGAATGTTTCCCTTCACAGATGTGAAGTCAAAATCTGTGGCACTGCTCTGCCATCCCTTCTTGAGCAAGTGGAGAGTTAGTGTTTTGCCATACATGCAAAATTAAAACAGATACTGTTGAGAAATTTTATATACACAGTGAAGCATAAGCTAAGTTTGATAAGAAATTATATTAATCAAATCAAATATCTGCACAATGAACCTGAGACAAAGACCGGTTACTCTCTCTTTGAAGGGTATGTATGAAGGAGCTGAGAGATAGCAGGGTCAGGCAGATGGTAGGGAATCTGTTTCTGTTGATGGGCTGCCATTACAAGTTCCCAGTCTGAGCAGCATCTTCACCATCGTTCCCTGCAAAAAGACATGCCTAGTTATGAGGTCCATATGCTCTCTCTGGTGCCTCTAACTCACTGTGCAGCCCAAAAGGCTGACACTTTTAACAAAGGAGCTAAAACAGAGCTATGCCAAGGCGCAGTTTTAAAAGACATAGAGATAGCCAGTTCACACTGAAATTAGTGGTTTTATATGCTTAAATTCCTTTACAAATCCTGGCCTACAAAAGGGACCAGGCCTGGCACCCAGACCCTCTAGGGCCTTCACAAGCACCCTACCTATGGGATATCATTTTCTTTGTTATAGTTCGTGGAGAAATGTGCATAGCAGTCTAGGAACAGCACTCACTCTTGCCTGATTTATAGGATGATTGCAGTCAGGCAGGAAGAAGAATGAGGCTCGCAGCTGGATCAGGCCAATACCATTTTGCCATGAGTGGAAAATCGTATCAAATTGTGGCACAGCATTTCAGCCACTTACTTCCAAAGGTAAGATCTGGGTTATTTAATTTAGGCAAACTTGTCATTCAGCAGATTTGGATTTTGCTGATGTTATTAAGTGAAGACATCCAGATTTACTCAGAACTCTAATTTGTAAACAAATCTAATCTATTTAAACTCCCAAAGCTGTGGGCTGGTTTTATCTTAGGTTATCAAACTTTCCTGCTTCGCAGTCTAAAGCAACTGTTTGGAAACGTGGATTTTTGGTTGTTTCCATTCCAGATCATAGCCGAAATCATTGTGACTGTTGTAGCAAATAATTAAAAAAATTACTTCCTTCCTCTCCTTACAGCTCCTGCTGAAAAATGGAACAGTTTTTGCTAGAATGTCTCCCAGTCAAAAATCCAGCCTCGTAGAAGAGTTTCAAAAGCTGGAGTAAGTTCATATTGAACACTAGAGGTTTGAAAGTATTTGATGAATGAATATCGTAAGAGCTAGTTTTTGTGCGCCCTAAAAGTGTACAAAAACTACAACTTCTAACACAGTGTCACCCACATACTTCTAACACAGCCATTAAATTCCAAAAGCCCATTAAAGGGATGCTGAAGCTCCCATTAGTTTGGCAACACAACAAAGACCTTACATTGCCATGAGTTTGAGTTTCCTTTGCTCACATCACTCTTCTACTTCTCTTTCTGAGCCTGAAGTAGGGGCACTTGTTTGCCCAGGCACACCCAGGCACACCCAGAGTCCAGAGTCCTGGACTTGTGATGCTTCAGTCCATCTAGATTAGCTTTTAACCAAAAAAAAAAAAAAGGGTGGGGGGGGGTGTAGAGGGGCTTTGATTCCCTCCTGTTTACAGGTCTCACCTTCCCCAACACTGAATTTCAGGTCAATTTATTTTTTAGTTACTTTGTGGGCATGTGCGGAGATGGAGCCAATGACTGTGGGGTAAGTGAAATCTGTTTCCAGTGTATTTATTTTTAAAATTAATGCAATGTCAAACTGAGCACACATTGGAGATGGGAGTCCTGTGCTTATTCACAGAGCAGCTGTCCTGGCTCAGTATTGATTCAGATCTGATTCCATAGTGTGGTCCTTACCATGCAGAAGCTATTCCAGGCAGAGACAGTTATAAATTGTGGTCTCAAGTACTGAATCATTTTTCTTCACAAAAATACCCAAAGACTCTCTAAATCCTCCACTGCAATTTCTAGCAACACCTTCAATGGCTGAAGAAGGAGAAGATTGGGGTTAAGATGAATTCCCTCAAGGAACAGCTGTAGCCCTATCTTTTTATTCTGTTTTGGTACATCTTTTAAAAGCGCAAGTATATTTGTTTCCCTCAGAAGGAAGGGTCAATATTCAGAGAGGAGCCCATAACTTCCTTTGGCTTCTCTGTTCACGCCTGTGTCTTCACACATCCTTGTGTCGATGGGAGCAATGCCACCCAAGCAGAGAAGCACTCTGATTCAGGGTATATGCACCTAGGCTGTCTGTGTAAGATGTGATTACAGTGAAGCACTGACAAAGGAAGCACAGCTACACTTGTCTTCTGCAGGTGGTGTGGATGGTTTGGGGGCCTGTGGGGAATGGACTTTGCTCATGCTGCCATCCCCTTGTTGCTTCTGTACATCTGCTGCAACCTTATGTCACCAGAGGAAACTTAGGGGTGGAGCACAACCAGAGAATGAGGAGGGACTGCTGTTCACAAAAAGTATCCTGTTGTAAGGGGTTTGGTTCTAGTTTCGCATACCAGTCACTGTGTCTTCCTTGCTTGTGAGTACTGAAGAAGAATGTGCCTTTCAGGCTTTGAAAATGGCACATGCAGGGATATCACTGTCAGAGCAGGAGGCATCTGTAGCTTCACCTTTCACATCACGAACTCCCAGCATAGCATGTGTGCCAGAGCTAATCAGGTAAGTGTGGATTCTTGTGCCCTGTTATGTCAAGGAGACACTCATGACTCCTCTCTGATGTTAGTGTTCCCACCAGGCCAGGCTGTACATACAGAGGGAAAAATAAAATTGTTTGACCTTGAAATTGCCTTGGAAGTGTTCCTCTCTAAACTTCCTTTAAGAAAAATCTTTGGGTTTTTTTGTTTGTTTTTCCTCAAAACTACAGGAGGACAACTGCAGCTGAGCATGACATTATTGTCAATATTTTAAGTTCAAAAGATATAGCAAAATAAGCACTGCTCTATAAGTTGAATTCAGTCCACAATAGCACCCTGTGCACTATTATTAGGCACAACATTTGATATACTATGCAAACACAAAATAGATTTGAATTGGTTGAGTCATTTTCTTAGCTAAGTTTTGCAAGAGGTTACCTGTTCTTTCCTCAGTAAAACATAGGGGATCGAGACCATGCCAAACTTGAAGACTTCATGCAATGAATATCAGGAATCACATGAAGTTAGTATTTAAAACTAAAAGTTTCATTAAATACAGCTTTAGCACTAGATCTTTTGGCTACTTTAGCATTGTGCCCCTCTAGAACTTCTCCAAACACTGCTCAAAGGGGCAATGCTTCTGGCTAATACTGTGAGCCAGGGTGAAGCTGGGAACAGATTCAGTAACTAACATTCATGCTCTAATCACTGAGCATGCTATCTTCCAAAGGGTCTGTAACAGTGAATAGGGCTACTCCTTATTCTGGTAGGTTTTCCTGTAAATTCCACAACGTATTTGATGGTGGTGTGAAGAAGGCCAAGGTCCTCATTTTGCTTAACGGGCAGATGATACTAGAGAGCATTTGGAAAGAATCTGTTTCCCCATACAGTCAGATAACATAGTATCTGACCGTAGAGGACGTGTCAGTTGAAATGTGAGAGCAGCTGTGGGTGTTTTCCTAGAATTTTTTACTTGCATTATTAAT
>NW_010577764.1:437236-468245 GCF_000705375.1 Tinamus guttatus
ATGTCTGGAATCAAGTTCTTTTGCTTGCAGCAGCATTTCTACAAGAGAAACTTTTACTTTCATTCAGACCAAATTTTATTTAATTCATTTCCCAACAAAATACTGGCAGAGACTTCCCTCCTGTGACAAATGTCCTGTTTTTCAATAGCATTTCAGGAGTATTGGCACTAGGCCGACCCATCACCTAATTGCTGTCATTTATTCACCTTTTTACACAGGGAAGGCCGTGCTGCCCTTGTCACTTCCTTCTGCATGTTCAAGTACATGGCACTGTACAGTATCATCCAGTACCTTGGTGTTCTTCTGCTGTACTGGGTATGTCTTGGGAATGTGGGACTTGTTGGCTAGAAGGATGGACTATCCCTGTGGGTCAACATAGGATAAAAGCCACGATAAAATTAGCAAATAGAGTTCTTCTACTCTTACTTCTCTCCTCTCCTCTCCTCTCCTCTCCTCTCCTCTCCTCTCCTCTCCTCTCCTCTCGCGCTCTGTCTTGACTATCGTGTGATCCTTCTGTATCCTCGTTTGAAAATTGGAAAGCTTCTTCCTATTACCTTCAGACAAACGGATTCGGGTCCCAGCTAGACAAAAGGGAAGATGGGATATTGAGCAGTAGTTCAGAAGAAGTAATATGTTTGTGAAAAGGGAGGATTTGATATTAGCTTATGAGGTTGCAATTTATTCAGCGTTTAAAGCATGAATTAATTTAACGGTAAGTAGATTCCCCAGGGTGCCTGAAGCCACTTCTGTATGGCTTCTTCCCAATTAGGGAGGAGGGTTTTGCAGTCAGAAGTCATGCAGCATTGGGAAAGGATATATCTCTTCAAATGGGATTCTTTTCCTGTTACACTGAGTGAATTGGAAGCATCATTAGCCTAAACAATGCACAAAATAAGAATATTCACTGCTGGCCCAATAACGATGAATATATTGGCAGGGTGATGGGTTGTGTGGTCCCCTTATCTCCCGAATAGTATATTCTTGGAATTTCAGAAAAAAGAGCAGAGCATTAGCTCCATGAAAATAATACAGCTTCTGGAAATAAGTAGGGCCATGGCAAATGTCTGATTTGTGATTTTCATTTTCATTGTTTTTCTCTTTTCAGCAACTAAACTCCTTCGGGAATTACCAATTTTTATTCCAAGATCTGGCTATTACCACTGTAATTGGTGTGACAAGTAAGCTCCTTAGTCATCTTATGTATTAGTGAGAGAGCGGATCTCAGATATTTTTCATTTCTCCAGAAATGCATAATCCGATGTATAGCAATGAGAAAAGAGAGAGACTGCATGCTACAGGAATATTGGATCAATAGAGAAGGCTTCTTGTTTGAGAAAAGAAAGCTCTGAATTAAAAATAGGCAATGCTTAGCAATGGAGTTGCTGAGCATGTAAGTTGTTGATGACTGGGAGGTTTTCTCTAGAGAGAAAGAGAACAAACAGACCTAATGAAGTAGAGAGGAACATTCAGGCTTTTTTTTTTTTTTTTGGCTTGTGGACTTGAGAAGCCAGATCACAAAAATGGTGAAGGATCCATGCTGAAAGAAAAGAGGTTGCACTGTATGGAGACCAAATTGCATTCCAGGCTGTGAAGCCATGTAGACAGGGAGCACAAAAGGAAAGAGGAAAGAGATATGAGAACGGGCAGGAAAAAAGTGGCAGATGTCAGACACTTCAGAGGAGAACATTATAAGCAAAGAATGAGAGAGGAGACCAGGGTTGGACAAGGAGGGGAAAGGAAAGAGGCAGGTTGCCAGGATAGAGTAAATTAAGGGTGGGGGGAAGGGAAAGGATTAGAAAAAGCAAGGCCTGGGGCATGAAAAGTATGTCAAAAGCACAGAATTGTCTTCCATTCCTGTGGGTTCACAGACAACTAGAAAAGGTCTTGATTAAATCAGTCCTAAAGGGTGAGTCACCACACTGGGTGATGAAAGCTATCTTGCTATAAGTAGTCCATTTTGCAACCCTGCATCAAGGCTTTCTGTATCATAACTTCACTCAAAGGCTCAGTAAGCCTAACTGATGTGGTGAAACCTTAGAGAAGAGGATTTAAACTTAAAACAAAGGGAAATCTTTTGGGTCCTCAACAAGCTCAAATAAACAAGCAACAGTCCAGGAGGACCAGAAGGATAGAGGGGACATGCACAGCAATCTATCCCAAACCCCAGATGACAACAAATAACAGAGAGAACAGGAGAATATGAGCATATCTTTATATCCTTGTACCTGAACAAAGACAAGTAAAATCAAGATTCAACTCCTTTTTTCCAAAAATGCTTAACAAGAGTCAAGTAACATTAATTAACCTCTTCTGTGGCCAGTAAGATTTGATGAGAAAATAACTATAATTTGTAATTGAAATAGTATCGGTATATGCTACAGTGAACCTTGTAAACTAAAAAGAGCTGGCCATTAATAGCAGTCAATAATAGACAGCATCACTGCTGGTATTTTGGGCACACTAGTAAACAATGTCTATGCATGTTTCAGTGAGTTTCACAGATGCCTATCCAAAGCTGGTTCCCTACAGACCTCCTAGCCAGCTCGTCTCACCCCCGTTGCTGCTTTCCGTCATACTTAACATCTTCTTCAGTCTCAGCATCCAAATTCTAGGGTTTGTCGTGGTCCAGAAGCAGCCCTGGTATTCCAAGACCAATATACACAGGTAAGTCCCCTTCTTTGACTTATGGGGGACCCAGGAGGATGCAGTGGGGCAGCTCTGCATGATACTGTTCATCAGCTTGACCATGATGCTCTTCTGCATCTGCAGGCAGCCCCTCTATTCCCCCATAGTGTGCTAAGTAAATGGTGATGTCTGCAGGTCCCAACTTCTCCAGAAAGTCTGCTTTGCAGCACAGTATTTGTAGTGAGATTATTTCTGCAGAGCATAAAGAGGAGCATTTGACTGCAGGGGAGGTCAGGGTATCCAAGCGGGTTTGAACTCAGACTGCCAAGTTCAGCAAACTCAACCCAGTGGGTGAGACTGAGGGCACTAGTAATAACCCACATCCTTGTGATAGCATGGGAAGTATGAGGATTCATGATAGTGATAGTGGAAGCAGGGAGAAATAACTAGGCGATGATCATTTGCTAATCAGAGTGACTTTTTTACAGTGCCTGCCTCTCAGGAAATGACAGCTATGCAAAGAATTCTTCCACTATTTCCAGCCTTGACTTCCATGGGATGAGAGACGGAGCCTTGAGGGAAGTGGACAATGGCTATAAGAGCTATGAAAACACCACAGTGTGGCTGCTAAGTACTATCAACTGCCTCATCGTAGCACTAGTTTTTTCCAAAGGAAAACCTTTCAGGCAGCCTGTCTACACAAACTGTAAGTATGGGAAGAAATCTGTGGCACACTCAGCTCAGGAGCTCAGTTCACTAGAGAAAAATTAAAACTTGACCAAAGCGATACCAGCTAAAACAGCAGGAGACCAATATAACATTCCTAAATCTCTATTTTGTTGCCTAATGACAACCTTTTCTGAAGTGTCGGTCTCATTTGCATCCTGTGGTCGGCACCGCTCTGAGCCGGGCTGATGCTTCAGTGTCAAGCACAGTGCTTCTGCACTGCTGCAAGTTTGGCCCTGGCGTTTGGATTTCTGAAGCAAAAAAATCAAAAGTGTTAACAAGCAGCAGGCAGGCACTGTTGACTGGCAGAAGTGTCCTGTTACTAAAGAGAACTCGACTGGTACATCTTAAGTAGAGAAGAACTAGATTTAGATTTAGTCACTTTGCTCTTGACCATAATTTTATGACCACTGTCTCCATTAAAGATAAAACATCCAGAGTTGCATAACATTTGACACAGAAAATGGTGTCTACATTCCTCTTCAGCAAAGGAAAGCAGCTGAGAATGCTTGTAAATCCAGGGTTTTATTTGTTTTCTCTCATCCCTTCAGATGTATTTGTACCGGTGCTCACAGTGCAGCTGGGTATTTGCCTCTTCTTGGTGTTTGCTGATATTGATGGTCTCTACTCAAAGATGGATGTAAGTAATGATTCAGGGCAGGTTTTCATATTACTGTCAACCCACTGTAAGTGTACTAGGACTGTTTTTAGCACAAGGCATAGACTTTAGCAGGGATATACAGCGTTTCTAAAGACAAGTCAAAAAGTGGATTTTAGATTACGAGAATGGAGAACATTCTGAGAATATGCTAGCTGCACAACTATTAGGAGGATATCGAACAAACAAAGATATGTGCATTCTGACACCCAGCTGTCTATTCAAGCACCTCAGTTTGATTGTTTCAGTGCTTTGGCCATCCAACAGAAGTCCACGATGATGAACTTATCATGCTTGATACGTTGGTGGCTTGGTCTTCAGTAGCGAGGCCAGGGGAAGAAAGCAGCTGGGCCCTTGAAATTAAGCTGAAGTACTATGCTCTTCTGCTTCTCAGGCTGTACTTGCTCTGCAGGCAAAATACATGCAGAAATTCTGCCAGGCTGTACTCACTGCAGCTTTTGGTTCCCAGTTTCTCACATTTTCAGACATCCTGTCTAGATTTCAGATCTGGGTGGAGCCCACAGGTTCCTAAAGCATCATTTGGGTTTAGAACAGTTGTGGTGAAAGACTAGTGAGATTGTCATGGGAATAGAGCATCTGTGTTCAAAGATATAAAGAGCCTGACAGAAGGCAGGTTGGGAGTTGCCATGTACAAATGTATCCCAGGGTAGATACCATGGAGAGCTATGTCAACCACAGGACGAGGTTTTCAGTAAAACTGATATGAGTACATTCACACTAAAATTGGAAGGAAAATGTTAACCTCTTCTCTGTGACTCTTGTACAGCCTTGTAGTAGGCATCATAGGAACAAAACAAATCACACAAATTGTGATAATTCTAAGTGTTGGAAAGAGGATCCAGAAATTGGAATAATGAAATGTAGGAACAGATAGATAGGCCAGGAGAACAGACCTGGAGTTTGATTGCCAAGCAGTCTAGCTATGGCTGCCTCACTGTGTAACAGCTCCCAGAACAGAAGCTCCACAAGAAGACACAGTTAAAGGACTCAGCCACGAGATGGCACTTTTAGGCAAGTCTTAGTCCTGTTGTGGATTGTGGTGACAAGGGACATTGTCAAGATTGCAGCTCTGAGGAACTAAAATGGCTTTGGGAAGAACTGCAAAACGCTCAGTCTGTCTGGAGGGAATGTACTGGATTTGCTGGGAAGAGAAAATGAGGCAGTGGCAAAAAGACAAAAGCTTGAAGTAGCCTAGCGCTGGAGAAACTGCTGATCCAAATTTTGGATCTGAACCATGTCTCTGAAATAAGTTGAGCTACAACCAGAAACCCAGTGTCCGAGCTATGGAAAGCTGGACAGAATTGAAATACTCAGGCCCATTTCTTATTTTAAGAAGAAAGAAATCATTTAGGTTTTCTGTAGTAGTTCTGGAGTACAGTTTTCTCTTATAAGTTTAAATACCCATACCCAGCTCATACACACATTGAAGAAGCACCACTTCTGCTTTCTTTACAGCTTGTCTGCACTCCCACCACATGGCGAGTCTTCATGGTGATAATTCTTGCAGTGACACTTGCTGTGTCCTTCATAACTGAGGTGAGTGAGCTGCTTTCAACATACCTATCAGCACTATTTGGAGAGCAGAAAGGGTCAGGTCTCACCCTCTCTCCAACCTTCTCAGGCTAGCTTGGAAATATTTTGTAAAACAGGAGCCATTGCCTTATGCGTCCTCTCTCCCTTCAAAGTCTCCCTCTGCTCTCAAAGCCCCACATCAGAATGATCAGATATTAGTAAGCATGTCCCTAACTACCTTTTCTTTCCAACGACGAACAGAATGTAACAGACCCCTCCCCAGGTCAGGGAAATACGGGAAATGTTTAATATTTTCTACTCAAATCCTGGAAACTGTCAGGAGGAACCAGTCCTTGCTTTCCAGTGGAGAACTCTAAATAAGCAGGACATGGTGGGAGATCCGACTCTCCAGTACTTTCCCTGTATATGTCCTGAGAATGAAGAGGGTCTTCTAAAATCTTTCATCTGCTCTTGCTTTTACAGGAAGCTGTCATTGAGAACAGAGCCCTGTGGCTGCTGCTGAAAAAGACCTTCAGGTACTATTCGAAGAGCCATTACAAGAGGCTGCAACGAATGTTAGAGAGGGACTCATCCTGGCCACCTCTGAATGAAACTTTCTTCTCAGATTCTGTTGCAATATCAATAGATGAAAATATGGGAGGTCACAGCAATCCAACATTTGACAGCAATGAGAACACACTCTGAAGGAAACATATCCAGGACAGTTGTAGCTGAGCGATAGGACTGTTCCAGAGACTTTAGAAAAAGGAAGGACTGACTCGCTCCTGCCCCCTGATTCCGAGTGTCCAGAAGCATAAAATCAAGCTACAGAAGCATGAATGGTTCTCTTGTCCCCTAACTGACAGATGAGTGACTGCTGGCAGCTAGCTGTAAATGGAGCAGCCTGGAAAGACTGGCAAAGTATATCCATGGTTGGAATTCCCAGTGCTGCGTCTCTCTCCCAAGCTGTGTTATACAGTCTGTAAGGATGGTGGATCTTCCTGATGACAAGTAGCTAATTCAGATTCCAGCACTCCTACTTCCCTTTAGAGAAATCAGCTAGAACTTGCTCCTTTTGAGGCTGTTGAACACAAACAGGTCCTTGTAATCCTACAGTTCCCACAGTTTCAGATACTGCTACCTCATGTCTGGGGTTTGTTGTTTCCTTCTCCATCAATGCTTCACTTTCTGGAGCTGGAAGGAGCTACAAATAGCCAGAGCCTTCTCCTAGAATCATCCACTCTCCCACCATCCTGTCTTTCCCATCCTTGAGCTACCATGATGGGAACAGTGTAGAGCTCTGTAATAGCTCCCTGCTACCAGGCAACCCGCTTGCACTAAGCAAGAGCAACTAGCTCTGAATACCAAAAGCAAACACGTGTAGACTGTGTATTGCTTTGATACAACAGCTGATCCAGAACCATGTTTGAAAAAAAAAGTTTAGCTTGAATCAAAAAATAAGAGTTCCTGTGCATGAAACAAACTCCTTGTTCAAGAATGGGCTGGCTCTGCTTTCAAGGTGTCCTCTCTCTGGGAAAGAATGCTCCAAGGAAACACTGATTCTTGGTATTTCACAATTTTTCTTCATGCAGTGAGATTCAGGTTACGTGTCTCAGAGCTCTGGTGACCCTAGGCATTTCAGTCTCACACATTAAAACTTCGGCAAGGCTACACAGCTCAGCACAAATCAGAAAAAGGTTCACATTTGTTCAAGATGAGTTTCCAGTTTTTAACAAAACCCATTAGCAGGTGAAGGCTAGAGGCTTTAGCTCTTGCTCTATACAGTCCTTGCAGCTTCAAGAGACACTACAAGCACAGGCTAATGGAGTTACTCCTGCCATCCTCTCTTCAAATTACAGTAACATTTCCTTAGAGAACAAATGGATTGCCCTATTTCTGAAACCCGGCACATAAGAAATAAACTGCTGCATGTGATAAACTAGCAATGACGGGTTGGTAAACTGTATCACAACTGACAACAGTGCAGCAAAGTCAACTCCTGGCAAACCTATGGCATTTGCAGGGCCAACGAGATAAAGTCTGCTTGCCTACTGCTGAAACACAGTTTTGCCTACATGAAAACGGACCTAAGATGACAGGTGATATTTAACTATGTAAGGTGTCAATCTTATGTTCCACCTGCCTATCTAAGTCCAATGTCCCCAGTCATACTGGGGTAATTTCTGAAAAATGAGTCACTCTCATAACTCCTCACTGACCTCAGCCCATGTTTAATCAGCTGAGCTATGTGGTGTGTCTCCAGCTGCAGCCAGCTGCTTACTCAGCACAGCTCTGTGGCCATCAGGAGATGGGGAAGGTGCCACACACAGCTTTCCTGCCGACCAGCTCATGTGCACATGTCAGTGCACATGGGTTATGGTCCCTCCCTTCTGGTTAAGCATCTACAGGAGACCCAGTCCACTTCCCTATGTCATGGTGGTCCCTTCAGTCTTGGACTGGGAAAGTATTTACCATCAGGAAGAGGAATAGATTTAAGTTAAAGTATAAGCTTCAAGTCTGCCCAGGATTCTCTTCTACATTTTGAATTTAGAGGCTCTCTTATTTGATTTTATACTTCTAGATACTAGGATGGCATGAAGAGCAACAAGCTGCTTCCTGCCCGTACAGTGGGCTAACCGCACAGAGAGCTGCCCATCCTCACGTGTTTGCATGTGCAAGAGAGGCAGGTGCAATGTGGCCACACAGCCCTGTCTGACCTCGAACTGGCTGCTTGGCACTCCCTGCTTGCAACACGGACAGAACAGTAGAGGAACAGTGATGAAATCTGAATGAAATGAGATTTTTGTAGGGGTATTGTAGGAGAGCTTTGAAAACTGAGGCTGCATAAAGGCAGGGACAGGCTGGCAGCTTCGAATGCGGCTTCAGCAGTCCCTGTCTGCTATCTAAACAAGCTATCCAAACAGAGACGAAAAATTCTCTAGAGGTTGACATCCCAGACTTGCTTTCTCCTTTTGTGACTGGCAGGGAGGATTGCTGGCAAACACTGTCCACCCTGGTTAGCTCACTACCTCTAAAGCAGAGGGGCAGATTCCCAGCAGCACAGTCCATCCACTGAGATGTGCAGCCACCCTTATGGGTAGTTTCAAAATTTAATTTTCCTTTTGAAATGCAATTGTTTCAATTAATGAAAGAAGAAAAACATTTTTATTTTTGTCCTTCTCTTTTATTCATTACTTATTTATCTTGATACAGAGTCACCAGAATTTTGTCTACTTATCGCCACTCTAGATCTCAGTTTGCTTTGGAACACAAAGCTCATTCTAAAATACGCAGACCCTCACCAATGACAAGAGGTGTGTAATGATATTAATAAGAAAATACTGGTTTTCCACTGATCTTTTTCTCTAAGGAACTTGATACAGGTCTTCATGAGAATTACAATGGAATCTGGGGAGATCGAGTACCTGCCAAGAGTCAACGACGAAAGCAATGCAAAAGGACTCTGTGCCTAGGTGGCCCAAATCAATAAAAATAGACAAAGAACTCTTTTCATAGTTTCATTCATTTCTATTTTCATACAATGTACTTGTCTGATGCCAGTGACTGAGCAAGTTTTAGACAACTCAGTATTCTTTTTTGTGTCCTTTAGGGTAAGTCTGCGTTTTGGAAAAAGAGCCCTGTTTCATTCTACACTTAACTGCCCCACAGGACAGTGCTTATCCCCTCCACAGGCCCCCTCTAGCTTGTAGGCAGATGTCATGCAGTTCCAGAGCTAGGAGGGACATGCTGTCCCTTACAGTGAATCAGGGCACCATAGTGACTTGAGGCAGCACCTCCACCCCCTAAGCGTGGGTTAATTGCCGAATTAATTGCATGCGCTCAATGGCAATGTTCAAGCACATTGTCAAATGAGCTTGATTATGTAAGTTTGCTTCCTGGTTGGCTATTGACTATGGGACAATACTCCTTTTCTAAGAAAGTAACCAAATATGAAGTGAATTAATCAATCAGAAAGACTTGTTCTTGCTTGGAAATGCATTTGCACAGTGTCTTTTGCGACCAGTGACCGAAGGAGGTGCTATCACTCGCAGGCTTGTTTGCTTAATCAGAATGTGAATGCCTTTAAGTGGCTGTCCTGGCCTACTGTAGGTACAAGAAGTGGTAGGAAATTGAGAAACATCCATAGAGGCAGTTTGACATTCACCTACGTCTTGTTTAAATCTACTTAAAAAAAATCTCTTTGCTATCTCCTGGCTAGCTAGCAGACATGGTTGGGACACCAGTGTCCCCATTGACTGTGTGTTTTGCCTAGCCACCAGATAGCTTCAGGTAAAGAATATCCTACTCAAAGGATAAAATTATGCTGGAGAGAGAAAGAAGACACTAGGAGATCATAACAGGTTCTTTCTTCTGAACCTGCAGATGACTTGGGAGGTGCCAAAGAGAAAACGGTGCTTTGGATCTGGAAATCTCCTTAGAGAGCAGGACACATGTTTACTTGATGTCTCACTGCACCTCCTCCCCATCCCACCCAACCCCTCCCAAGATCAGGTAAATTTTGATTCAGAAGCTCCAGCCATGAAAGCCAGCAATGCTCCCTTAGCCATTCTTCAGATGAATGAGATTTTTCTAGAACTCCTAATAGCATTCAATTGCCACTCACATGCCAGACAGGGTTTCTGTTCACTTGTAAAGCAGAAAAGTTCCGCACAAGTCACAGGAACTGTACCCTTGGGCATTGCCATTGGCCTTCAGCTCTTGCTGCCACTCTGTTCCTCCTTGTGATTGCCATCACACAGAGCACACTGCAAGATCATGTTGCACCATCTTGACTCTTGGGATGCTCTGCTTTTGCTCTTTGAGTCCTTTCAGAGTACAAGTCAGACAGGACCACTCCATTCTTTTGGCCAGCATAGCAGAAACCTGGAATGTGGCTTTGACACCCAGAGCTGAGTCCAAGGCTCTGAGCAGAACAGGCATTCATGAACCAGACCTCTCGCTTTCGGTCCCAGTGACAGCGGTCAGGCGGCATATGAACAACATGGGGACTTGTGGAGCTTTCCATGTTAGATTTGTTGGTCACATCCTTCTGCCAGAGAGAGTCTCTGAAGGGCTGAAGGCAAAATAGTACTGCTTCCAAAGTTTGGGGGTGTCAGTATGGCAAATGCCATAGCCTAATGATATCTGTTCTCTGCCCTGCACTGGGAAAGTTGCACCACAGGGAATGGACTCTGGCCACTGACAGGATCCTCGGCAGAAATGGAGACTGCCCTCAGGAGCATCCCAGGCCCAGGAGAAATGAGGAATGTCACATAGGCACACTCTATGCCCTGGAAGACAGCTGGAATGAGTGGCTGATTGCCAGTGCATAGCCTGTAATGTGGACAGCAAATACCCAAGAACATGCTGTGTTGTTATATACAAAGGACTTAAAAAACTTGCTGTACCCACCTTTTATGTTCCTAGGGAGATTAGATTGCTTATTTGTGTGGAATATTTTGTGCCTGATTAGCTGTGTGGTTTACACTGAACACAGACTGATTTATTTGCTGAAATAAGTATCAATTTAATTACAAATTTCTTTTTACTTCTTTGGGGACAAGAAAGTGCTATTTTACTGTCTTCTCTACATTGTCTGCTGGTTTCTTTATACTTTAGTCTTTTGGCCACCTTTTGGCGTGGCTATAGCTTCACATTTCCTTATGGCTGAATGAGCACCTGATGCTTAAGTGAAAATAGAGCTTTATTAAACGCATAAACAAGAGAAAAAATGAGGAACAGTAAGGTTGGTCTTGCTGTGCACCAACAAGGAAGAGAGTATGACCTGTGAAATGTGAGAGGATCAAAAAGGCAGGCAGCTCCAGCATGCCCCTCACCTGTCTTTCCCCCTGTGCTTCCTTCTGTCATGGGCTGTGCCTGTGGGCAGGGAGTTTCCTGACCTCCAGATTTGTCCAAATCAGGCTCTGCTAAGATCCCTTATGCGGGGAAGAGAGACTGAAGCTTTCTGTCTCAGGACTGGAGTTAAATGAAGCAGTCCAGATTGCCCCCTGGATGGGTCTCCTGCTCTGCTGCCCTCCAGGGAAGCACAGCTTTCAGGTTTGATGCGTCAGTCTGGAAGGCTGTGAGTGCTCCCTGTGGAAAATCTAAGTCAGCAACTTTTCCTGGCTTCTCAGGGGAACGATGGTGAAGGCAGAGCTCCAAACAAGGTCTGCAGGGCTCTCAACTTCCCCTTACTCCCCTTGCTGTCAAAAATACCTGACTGTGCTGTACATCTTCAGCCCCTGAAAAAGCCAAGGCAGAGATTCTATAGACCAAAGATGCCCTGCCTGCACTGCACTGCTGTTTCTCTCCTGACATAGATCAGCAAGGTAACAAGGGACAGTAAGATGACTAAGGTGGCAGCCAACTGTTTGTTCTGAGTCCAGTTTGGTGTGATAAACTCACTGTCAGCAGCTGGAGATGCTCCAGAGAGATCTGTTGAAGCATTTTGTACTCTTTCAGCCCATCCGTGTGCAAGAGCCATTTTGTTTGCCTTAGTGAGAGCAGGTCTGCTTTACAGCAGTGCCCCAGCTCATCCTCATGGATGTACAGCCATGCAGAGTGGCACTCTCTGACGGAGCTCACCATGGACCACCTAGTCTGGACACAGCCTGGCCTCCAAACAGTGGTGTCCTATCAGGACTAACCCACTGTCCCCTTCAGCAGGGTGGCTCAGGGCATGTGGAGTGTTATGGTGATGAACTGCAACACGTCCTGTACCCAAATCATACATGGTGGCTGCAGATGCCCATTGAGCATTTGAATCCTTTTGCTGTAACATGGAAGTTCACTGTGCTTACCAACAGCATGTTTCATCCACAGTTCTCAAGAGAGCAGGACAAACCTCGGTGATTTTTAAGTTATCTATAATTTTTGCTCACTTGGCTCTATCACCTGTGGATAAGGTGAAGAACGCAGTTATTAAGGCATCTGTTTACAAGCTCTAGAGATGTCAGTCTTGAACATCTACTAGGACTAGATAACTCACTCTGAGACAGCTGGGCATGCCTGGGTATTTGGAATGAGAAGGCCAGATGGAGACTGATAGGGGCAGGGCACTGGGGCAAAGGTTTCAAAATCAAAGCATGATGTTGCCTTTCAGTGTCCTATGTTTAGCTGTTCAACACACTTAAATGCTTTGAATATCTTAAACACACACAGCTTCTAATCATAAACCAGATCGCAGACTATGGAAAGAAATGGAAGAGCAGAATGATGGGATCATCAGAAGAAATACAAAACTAGCAGGAAATAAGCAACAAAATCTACAGGTGGGACTGAAGAAATATAACTTTTGACTAACACTGCTGTGTAGGTGTCTCATAGGACAGTGGTTGTCCCCAAGAATAGATGGAATGGTTCTGATAAAAACAGTTACCTTGATCTGAAACTAGAGAGACCTGAGACCTCCATGTTATCTGTGCATCAGCTCCGGGCCCCAGCAGTGCTGCCAACAGGGTCCTCCCTGCCACAGACGGCAGGGCAAGGACACAGTCCCTCCACAGATATATCCCAGCTGAAACGCCTCCACCGGGTCCCTGACTCACAGCTTGGAGAGAGGTTCCTGCAGAAACCACCAGAACATGAGGCTGGTGGAAACCTGATGTGGTTATTACGCCCATTTCTCTGCTCTGAGGCAAGAGCTACAAATCCTTAGATCATCCCTGGCAAATATTTGTTCTGTTTTTCCCTAAAATCTCCCACTCAGCAAGATTTCTTCCTGCCCTAGGTGACCTGCTTTGAGGGTTTTACTACCCTTTAAGTTAGAAAGTCTTCCTGAATAGCTATTTTGACTCTGAAAACCTGTCTAATCTAGTAACTCATTAATCTAGTTTCTCCTTGCCTCTAACAAGATCAGAAGGAAAAAAATATATTTGCTGTTTCTTCTTTTCTGTATTATAAGACTAAGCATGTTTCCCTTCAGGTTTCTCTCTCCTAGGTTAAACAAACTCAGTTATTCAGCACTTCCTTGTGGATCATGTTTTCCTTACTTCTCTTCATTTTGTCATTTGGATTCCTTCCATTTACTTCACACCTTTCTAAAGCCTGAACTCCAGCCAAGGCCTTGCTAACAGCAAGTCAAGTGTAATAATTTCCTTCCATTTTACATATTTCACCATTCTCGTCTTTCTGTGGCTTGGAATGACAGTCAAATTTTTGGAAAGAGGAAACAACCTGCAGTTTGCTGTGTCTCATCTTCTGTCATAGAGCTGTGTGGCCACCATCTCCCAATTTCGTACTTGTTTCCTCTACCTATTGTCACATTTTACTGACTTTGATATGATTTTAGACTATTTGGCCAGCATCCCAAAATCATGCTGATTTTTTTTTTTCATTTCCCTAAAGCAGGCACTTTTCCCAGGTCAGGGTCATGGACACGTTTAGATCCCTGGCTCCATCCTGTTACCTAAGCTCTTAATGAAAACATTAATGCTTCGGGTCCCACAGCATGGACATTGAACCACAGCACCTGCTTAGAGTTCACCACTTCAGCCAATCAGAGAGGAATCCAATTTTCTGGTGCCACCATACCATCATGAGGAGCTGCGGCAAAGCCCTACTGAAGTCTAAATACGCCATATTAACTCCATTTCCTTGTTCCCTGGAGCATCTCCCTGTCTGAAGGGAATGAAATTGGTTTGATAGAATGTGATGAGGAGCTGCGGCAAAGCCTTGCTGAAGTCTCAATACGCCACATTAACTCCATTTCCTTGTTCCCTGCAGCATCTCCCTGTCCGAAGGGAATGAAATTGGTTTGATAGAATCTTCCTCTGACAGATCCATGTTAGTTGTTCCTTACCACATTATTATCACACTTACAAAGTGACTGTTTAAGATTTTTCTACCTATGTAGTTTTCACCTATGTGTTAAGGATGGCTCCTCTGGCCTATAACTCACTGAGTCTCAAATTCCCTAGATCCTTCTTTTTCCCCTTCTCAGGTATTGGCACCACAGCATTGGGGGACGGCATCTGGGGGTCTCCACACAACTTGGGGATCACTTTGCAAACATGGACTGCGGTAGTTGCAGTAAGCATCATGCTGCCCCATGCAAGGAAACAGCTGAGACATCAAGTCCAGAGAGGGGAGCTCATTTTCGTGTAAATAAGAAACTCTTCACCCAACATGATCAAATTACATGTATAGAGAACTAGTAAAACCACCCTTGCAAATAATACCTTACCTGAGTCCCTGGAAAATTACAGCGGGTGTTGGCTGATATTAGGCAATCACTGTTCTCATTATTGGTTGCACTTTATCCCTTTGTGTAGAGCTTTTTTGGCATTGGAACGTCCTCAGAGGATTCAGTAGAAAGGGCAGTAAAGCCACCACTAGCCAGGACCTAAGAAATGTTGACTGCTTCTTAAAATAAGGCAGTGAAATGACCTGTAAATATATTATATGCTAAAAGCAGCACGACAATGTCTGAATATAAACAAGGTGGTTTAAAAGCTTGTGGGTGCTTTCTCAGAACAGGTAGGAAACTTTT
This sequence comes from Tinamus guttatus, assembly GCF_000705375.1. The sequence continues at coordinate 452,269 of NW_010577764.1, forward strand.
TTTTTTATGCTAAAATGTCTCGATTCAGGCTCTAGCCAGTTCAGAACGACAATGGATGTTCTATTACATGGTTTCTTGCTAAATATATATATATATATTTTCCACATTCCGTGGAATTCTCCAGTGTTTGGTCCATTTTTGCTATTTCATCAAGTCTTGATGAATATGGCTACAGCTGGCAGAACCCCCCAAACATGGATCTGGGTTGGAATATGCAAAGCCACCTTCAAGTAGAGTCTTAGGATCCAGCATAGTGACAATTACTCTTGGATCATCCCAGGCCCAGACAGACTGGCCTTCTCTTAGATTGTTTTAAAGGGAAGAAACATAAATGAGTGTTTTTATTTCCATAATATTCATTTACTAAGAGGTGATTCTCTCAGTTGCCCGAGTACTTTCTAGGATAAATCTGCAGATTATGAGACACAGAAAACTTCAGATATCAATCACTGCAGTCTCTGGACACAATTCTCTCTCCCACCTAGGAAAATAAAAATTTGGAAAAACTCTTGATTTGTCATCACTGGGGAATAACATCTTTGGAAAAAACTCTCTATGGACTTTAAATCCACTGGTCTCATCAGAGGTGGTAAATTTCATTCCTCTGCTTGAACCAAGAAGGATTTTCTAACAGTCTGAGCAAATCCAGGGCTGTTGTTTGTATTTACACAGGCATCTACTTTTTTTTTTTTTTAACCAGGATAAAAGCACAGCATATTTTCCTAGCAGGATAAATAGCTGTTCTCAGACTTTGCGACAGAGGGAGAATGAGGGGAGACAGAGCAATTTCAGACTAATGCCTGAAAAAACATCTCTGACAACACTGTGAATGGGGGTACAAGAGAATAGGAAAGACACAAAAGGGCTTTAAAGCCTCCCTGCAGCTCCTGCTCCTGCTCCTGCTGGTAGTGGTAGGAGGCCCTGGAAGATCTCTCTGTCCTGCAGTAGTTGATGTATAACGCAGTTTAGATGTCCTGTTGATCAGCTGGGCTCCTCTGAATTATTTTGCTCTTTCCTTATAATTTGGTCACCTTGAACCAACACGCTGGTTTGAGACAAAGCCCCAAGCATTGATGAAGTTGAGATTAGATTTTTATCATGCACATCTACCCATCTGAAACCAAGTCTTGCCCCAGAGTAGCCTTTCTCTGACATGTTGGAAATAAGCCCCAATCTAACATGACTGCCCTGGGCTCAGCTCTCCACAGTGCTCAGGCACTCTCCCACCTTTTTCCTTGTCATGTGCCTTGATCTCCTTTCGAGCTCTGCCTGGAACCATCTCCCATCTTGTGGAGGAGTAGGTGCTCCCTCCCTTTGTCTCTGGTACTCTGCTCACAGCCTTTCCCAACACAGTGAGCACATCAATGAGAGGAGGCAGAGAAACTCACATTACGTAACAGCTTTATGCAGGAGGGTGGATTATCCACCCTCTCTGTATGCCTCATAAGAAACATATATGCTGCGGAGCACTCAAAGGCAGCAGAGAGGACCACGGTGACAGCTAAACTTAACACGGCACTGAGTTCAAGGCAGTAACAGCATCTGACATTGCTTGCCCCACCAGCAAGAACATCCAGAGCTGAAAACAGCGCAGGCTGATGGATGAAAAGTTTTGGAAGGATCATTATACGCTTCTCAACAAGGATGAAGAAAATGAGCTGGTAAGGAGTGGGGGGCTTTGCTGGATTTAGATTTTCTTGTGTGTCCCTTTTCCCACAGGCTCATTTCTGATATTCCTCTTGGTCTTCACTCCGTATCAGAGATTCTCTCTTCAGCATATCCTTGCTGAAGGCAAAACCCTGGATCAGTCCTTGCTGACTCTGAGATTAGTTTTTGACAAGTGAGGACTAAGTGAGAAAAGCCCCAGGTCACTCCAAATGCAAGAGGTCTCCTTGCCCACTGGAAACTATCTGATCAAGGAGGCATGTTCCTTTCCCCGCTCTCTATTTCATTGTCTATTCCAACCTAATTTTGTCTCTCTAATACAAAGGCACCCTTTACTTTTCATCTTGTCATCAAAAAGCATAGCACAGAGAAGATGCTCAAAAAGAAGTTTCATCCAAGATGATTTGCAGAGCAGATTTGAAATCATTGCTCCTGACGTTAGGATCTTAGTCTAGAAAGACTGGACAGATAAGCAAAGTTTACTTCAACTCTTATGGCAGGAATCACTTGTTCTTCAGTCTTTTTTAAAGCATTTACAGAGCAAAATGCTGTCCTTAGAAGACTTTTAATTACTGCTAAATTGAATATACCTTCTGTCTTTGACTATGGCGATTATGTTTGTGCAACAGCTTGAAATGGCTGGGCTGAGGGAGTGCCTTGCAAACACAGTGAGATGGAAATTCTTCCTCTCTCTGCTGGTAGTTATGGAGATCCTGGTGGGCCTAAGAGGAAAACTTTCTCCTCACTAGTGTGTGTAGAGCACAACTGGAATCCAGGTATTACCAGTGCACAGTAGATGCCTCTGCACAGGTATACAGCACCTGCTAGATATGTGTATGTGATGCAAGATCCAGCACCTGCGTTTGCTAGATATGTGTATGTGATGCAAGATCTGGAAGCGACCAGCAGCATATTCTCCCCATAGCCAGAAGCCTCTCTCCTTTGCATGCAGATTGCAGCTAGCGGCTGCTTCCCAGTCACAGTGACTTCCTGCTCTCCAGGATTGCATTTTGAATGTATTCTTAAAACTCCCACTATTAGCAAATTAGAATTCCTACGGATTTTCTAAGTTGCGGTCAATAGTTTGCCCTCCAAACCTTAAAACAACATCTATGTTACTGGTTTAAATTTATATGACCTTTAAAGAAATAAGATTTCATACACAGCAGAGCTGCACATTTAAAAGCTACCAAGTTGATTTGAAGTTAATTTTGTCAGCTTGGTACTCAGGGTTGCATGATCATCTTCATTTTACTTGACCTGCATTGATTTCAGCTTATTTTATGTTGATTAGGATCTGAGTTTAGCTAAATCAAATTAATTGTGCTCTTAAAACTAAATAGATGCTTCCTCCACTGTCGTTAAATCATTTTAAAATTCTACCTGCAGTTGAATCAGTATAATTGTCTGTATAAGCCCTCTCCAAGTCATTCCTCTTTGTTGCAAACTCATCCTACGGAGTAGGCATTCCAATTCAGATGCAGATTTTTTATGTTTTATTCATTCTACAATTTAAATGACCTTTTCACCTCCCAAATACAGAAGCTGATTCAACGACAGGTTACACTTCCTACTTTAGTTAGCAAGCTTTTCTAGAAAGCTTTCAGAGCTTTCAGTAAACTCAAGAGTAGAAATATAGGAATGTTTCCTCTCAGTTATTAACTCTACCCACATCTGCAGACTTGCTCAATAGCTTCTCAGGGGCAGGTGCATCATGTCTCTGCTAATCTGTGGGTGGATCAGTAATGTTATCAGGGGCTGGTTTGGGTATTTTGCTCGGTGATGGCATAGCCCTGCTCCCGTACCCTCCTGCACGAGCACGTGCTGCAGCACCGTCAGCAGCGGGAGGCTGGCAGGCTCGGCTGTGGTACAGGCGGTGATGTGTCAGGTGTAGGTAGGGGAACACCTGCAGCCACCTTCCAGCAGTGTTCCTGGCCTCTGCCACCCCTTAACGTGGGTGTTTTCCTGTCCCAGCCACCAGCCCCAGGGTGAAGTGGGAGGGATTATCTGGAGGTGTTTGGTCTTTTTTTATTTAATGGTTAGGGCAGAAAGCAAAGAGATGACCAAGGAAGAAGATAAATGGCTCAAAGCAGCAGAAATTGAGCAGCGTTATTGAAAATACTTTTTTTTCCAGAAGAGGATCCAACACAAAAAGAAATGATCTTTCTCTAGTTTTCCCTGCAGCCTTAAAACAAATAATCGGTACTAAACAAGTACTCCTGTTATTGACCCTTAAGTATCTGTTTTCAGTGGAAGACAGTATACCTATAGGTACCAGGTACAGGAGGAGAGGAGCTGCTCAAGGACTCGAGAGCTATACTTTTCTAGAGGGAGATTCTGTTCCTTTTCTGCAAGATGGACTTTGCAATTGGCAACAAGTTCTCCCTTGTGACATAGTGACATCCTCCTCAGTTGCAGGCAAATAGGATGATACGGTGGTACTACAGAAGAAGTCAAGTGAAGTGTTATCATGATAGGTCAGCTTTACTTTTGTTGCTAAAAGCTGCAGAATCAAGTTAATTCTTCAGAAATCCAAGGACAGCTCTGATATGAAAATGCTCTACTGTTGGCAGCCACCTGGCAGCATCTTCCTTTCAGCAGCTCTGCTGTACCCTTAATTATATTATATCAATCAGCAAACTCTTTCATTTCTGAAAAGGACCTTGGGGCTGTAAGGGGTGTCAGTCAACAGCTTTTCTTTTCATTAAGCATATGCTTCTTGCCCTGATGAACAAAAGCCAAGGTCAAGCTAGTTAACAAAAATGCTTTCTCCTTGCTCTGCAGGAGATATTCGGCTACAAAGCCCAAGGTTGCCGGAGGGCCTTGTGCATTGCTGGATACATCTTGTCCTGTGGGGCTCTGCTGCTGCTGTTTTACTGGAAGCCAGAATGGGATGTGTGGGCAAACTGCATCCCCTGCAGCTTGGAAGAAGCAGATGTTGTACTGCTTAGAACAACAGTAGGTGGACACTTCTGGCTTATTGTTATCAGCAGAACCTATTGTTTCCATGTATTGGGCAGCTTGTCCTTCTTTACCAGCATGATGTAGCAGATTAGTAGCCATTTTTCACATTTGGAAGTGGAGTGGCAAGGCTTTACAGGAGCAACTGGTTTCATTTGCAGAGTTCAAAGCACTTCATAGAAGATTTTGTTTTTTCTCCTTGGAGTCCGGAAAGATTGTTACTAGCAACATTTTGGACTTGTCACTGAACTCCTCTCTATTTCTCTAGGATGAGTTTCAGAAATACACCAGGAAGAAGGTGACCTGGATTGATTTGTCCACATGGCTGCCACCTGAGGGCAGTAAAACAGATAGTCCTCTTGTAGCTGATAAAGATTCTGTCATAAACAGAGCCATAATGAAGCCACATTTAAAGGTAAGTCATCTGTAAATGGAGGAGAAAGAACAAGGAAGCGGTGAATGAAGTCTAAGAATCAAGGCAAGCTCCCCAGATGCTCTGCCAGCACCTTCCTGCAAATCCTGTTAAATGAGTTGAAGTTTCTCCCTTGAACATGGAGGAGAGCGTCTGTAATATAACGAGGTGGTTTTCCCTTAATGGCGAAACAAATTTTTTCTATTTGGTCTTGCAGATGAGATGTATCCAGGTGCAGAAAATCCGTTATATTTGGGACTTTGCTGTAAAAGAGTTCAAGAAAGTTGGGTGAGTGTGAACAGCTCATTACAGAAATCTTTGTGGATGGGGAGTCCTTTGCCTGAACTTTCTTCTGTTATCCTAGAGCAATAGAGGACAGCAACACATGTCAGAACATACATCACAAGTTTGGAGCTGGCCTGACAAGGGAGGAACAGAAGATGAGGTACTGTCTACATGATTTCCTTTCTGATTAGTGTTTTTCAGATTTAAGTAGACATGAGCTAATTATGAACCTAAGACTGTAAGACATACAAGTTCCCTCTTTAAAATTCATGTGAGCATTCTGCTACTCACCTTACTGGTAAGGTAGTGTAAATGACATTCAAAAAGTTCAGAATTATCCCTCTCACTTTACTGAGCTTATTCTGTTCTAAGTAGTGATAGGAAAATGCTGCCAGCTTTGGCATTTTGGGCACTGTAAATGTTGTCTGACATCTTTTGCCACGATCTCCTTAAAAGTTTTCAGAAAGGCTCACCACAGCATTTAGTGGAGAACTGAAGACCTTTTCAGGAAAAAAAAAAAAAAAAGTAAACTTTATATCTGGAGTAAAATCTCCTCTTAAAAAATATTTTTAATTGATCAGCTACAATAGTTTGTTTCCTGTTCAGACATCAAAAGTTACTTTTGATGCCTCCAAAAGTTACTTTTCTAGGGAAAAGTGTTAATGTTTATATGCACAGTTTTCTGCATGACATCTTACTCTACAAGACAAATCTATAACATTGGGAGACTCTATCTTCTTACAGGCAGCTGGTGTGTGGGCCTAATGCCATCGAAGTGGAAATTCGTCCCATTTGGAAATTACTTTTCAAAGAGGTCAGTAAGCGTGACTGCCTTACGGTGTGCAGATGTGATGTGTTTCAAAAACTTCACCTTGGCACTCTGGGATGGGACAATTGATGCCTCATAAGCATAAGCCATGGAGGAAAGCTGATGGGCCTCCTTTATGGCTATAAATGGTGATAATATTTTTAGCATATTTCCTGGCAGAAAACTGTGGAGAAGAATATCCAGCTAGTAGAATATATACTGCATAATTACAACACCTAAATCTTATCCTTATGAATGCCCTGCTACTCAGAGAGTGTAGTTTGGAGGACTAGTGCTGTTACTCTGACCTAAACAACCCCATGTTCCTGACTGAACATCTCTCAGAAGCTGTGTGACCTTGCCCTGAGATTCAGCCATGACATGCACTTGGAGAGCTTGTGCTTTTGGCAACTGCTAGGCAGATCATAACTATGTCCTCCTTTCAGGTCAGCCCTTGATAGCTGCCTTCAGTGAAATTTCTTTGGTAAAACTAAAGCTCACTTGTTCCTCCTTAATAGCCTTGTTTTAATAGTGTCCAAATAAATACTCTGTCATCTTAAATTTCTTTTTTCATTTGAACAAGAAGTAGGACCTCTGATTCTGTACGCTAAACTCTTGGTGTCCCTACAGAATGCTACACAGTTGTTATGTATATGTGCTTTAGAATGGAAATAAGAATATGCAAAATTAATATTTTTAAATTGCTTTATTTGTCTGGTAACTTCCTTTTCACATATGTCTTAGCGCGAAGTCAATTTTCTTGTCTATGTAAGCCGACAAGATCCATTGCAAGATGAATCTTTCTCTGTAGAGGACTAAATAAACACATCTTGTGGATAGAAAGAAGGATGAGTGTATGGCTGGTTACTTGATGAGTTAATGTAGACAGCTGCTGGACATATATTTTTGCTAGCCTATAAGAGGAGTTTTTGCAAACAGAGCATAACACCATATGTGTACACAGCAAGGGACTTATGGATACTACACAAATGTCTTTAGAATAGTAAGAGCTTTGAAGGATGGGATTCAAAGCTAGTACATATCATGCATGAGTGCAGTCAGAACCATAAGTGGAGTTTGTTTGAAATACTCTACAAGAAATAAATGAAAAGCTCCAGGGCTCCTGAAATTGGCTGGACTCCATATTTCCAGCCTTTCACTGTCCCCTGGAGATGGTATGAAAGAAAACTCCAGTCTAGCACTTTCAAAAGTTTATTTAATATGAACTTTGCACTTCCATCCAGGTTTGAGGCTTCATGTTTGAAATTTTAATGGTCATGCCCGGAGGCAGATCAGTCCTCAGAAGCCTGTGGTATTTCTGTCCAGATACCGCCTCAGTGGCTGAGGACTGGCATCTTGATTTAGTGTCTGTCACTTTGTCCTAGTGAATGTTGAAAATGTACTAAATCTTCACTGAGGGACCAAATTTTTCAGATGAATAATTCATCCAAGTTATAATCGTTATGCAGATGGCTCTTTCAGTGACAATCTGACCCGGGTGTAATCTGGTAAGTTAGGATATGGAGTCTGTTAATGCTCTGAAAACACCATGGAAGAAATTTAGCTTGTAATAGCAACACAATCCCTTAAATTAGTGTTAAAGCCTTCTAGACATTATAATGAATGTTCTTGCCTTGTCCCATACTCGTTTGCTCCTGACACATGTTGTGTCCTTCTCCTGACAAGTGTTACATTTGTGTTTGCAGATTTTAAACCCCTTTTATGTGTTTCAAACCTTCACCCTCACTCTGTGGCTGTGCCAAGGTTATATTGAATATTCGGTGGCTATCATAATCCTATCAATTATTTCCATTGGCTTAACCGTGTACGACCTGAGACAGGTGAGTGCCACGCGGCCTTCTGCCTTCCTGTGCTACACTCTGCTGCTAACTGCATTTATCACACACACAGAACGCGTAGCTATTTCCAGGCTCTGTCTTTATGGATATTAATTTTTTTTTACTACCTATTCTGCTGTATTACTACAGATTTATTCCTACAGAAAGACCTGGTGGTCTTGAACTTCCCAAGAATTAGGAAAGAGGATTGAATTTTGATATGTGGCATACACAAGGCTTTGTGGAGGTGGAATCTATCCATGAGTCCACATCCCACCGTAATTTTTCTTAAGAGTTGTTCAATTCGGTCTTAACTGAATAAGAACCCTTTTTTTTTTTTAATTCTCACATTCTTTCATCACTTCTGCCTTAGAGTTTCTTAGAAGCATTTTTCAATAGTCTCAGCTCATTCAGTCTTTCAGGTAAAGAACTCATGTAATATGCCTGAAATCCTCAGGCTCCATGGCAAAGGAAAATGCATGAAATTAATTCTTTCACAACATTTTCCTGCTGTTGAGTATCTTTATTCAGCGAAGATAAGCAAATAGGTGGCCTGAGATACCTGGTGCTTGCTGTTAGAAAGGGATAGCTCTCCCTTTAAAACCTCTCCCTCTAGCCTCTGCAGCATAAATACATAGGAAAGGTAAGAAATCATACGAAAAAAGGACATAGTAAGGAAAAAATGAGGGAAACAATGAGAATGAAGGCTACTATGAGGTGTGCTGAGCTAACGCTTCTGCTCAAAGCCCACCTGAGCCTGCACAACGCACGGCTTGCATTGCCCCCAGCTTATCCTTCCTGCACTGCATCGCTGGGGAATGGCAAGAGTTACCCCTGAGAATTGTTCCCAGAGTATAGGCAGCTGCTCTGCGGAATTCTACCCTGGAAGAGGTAATAAATCACCTTCCGGAGCCAGTTTGAAGTCATCCTGCTTTCCCCTTGCGCGTCTTGCAGGGCTGGGACGGCACACGGGCAGGGCCTGCAATGCTGACGAGGCATGGCCATGCACCCTGCACCTTGCCACAGGCGAGCTTTTAGTGTGGTGGCTTCTTCCAACCCTCACACCAGCCCCAGCAAGCTGCTTTGTGTATACCTGGAGCTATTGCCAGTGCAGGTGTGTTGGCCAAGAATCATTTTTTTGTATCTTTGGCTAAGATCTATAGGCTGCATAGCACTCACATCCCTTTAAGAGCACCTCCAGAAACAAAGTGTCAGTGCCACATACCAGGATTGCAGAGCGCCAAGGGTCTGTTCAACTTTCCTTGGCAAGGTTGGTTTTATTGTGAGGCTGGAAATTTTGGCATGCAGAATTATAATGTTTGGGGCCTCAGGATATTCTTCAAACTGGTTTAATGTCCATGCAAGAACAATGCTAATGAAGAAATCCACACTTGGGGATGAAGTTTTTTTTCGTAATTGCAGTTTTTAAATCAAGATAACACATTCTCTCTCTGTTCACACAATGGCAGCTGACTTCATCATTATCTCAGGATATGTAATTGTCTGAATCAGATTGCAGAACTGGCAAAGCTCTGGCATCCAACTAAATTAGAATCTCCATCTTTTCTTCTTGCAATGACTGTTTTGTAATGATAGTCTTTACAATTTGGTTGCTCTATTCATAATCTCCTAACATGAATAGAGCTCTTACTCAGTCTACTGTACTTACTCTGGAGCAAGACAGGGATAGCACCTTGAAAGCTGAGGGAGGTACAGTGGTGTCAAAGGCAAGCAAATAGAAATTTACGTCCATGTTGTCACAGCAGTTTTGTTCTGGATTAACTCTGTGAACTTATCTCCTTGCTCCCAATATGGATGTGAAACCTGCTCTGGATAATTCAGTTAAGTTCAGTTTCTTTGTCGATAGGATGATTGCAACATATTGATTAATCTGGGTATTGGTATTTCAACACTCAAATTGCTTTCCAACCAACAGCAGTCTATCAAGCTGCATGACCTTGTCGAGGCACACAACAAAATTGAGGTTACAGTCTGCATAAAGAACGAAGGTGAGTCATCTGTGTCTCATCATAATTGCTAGCCTGTGTAATTAACAGTGATGAAATGCACCTGGAATTCACCTCACACTGATTTCCATGGAAGGAGCATACAGAGGGCTGGTCACAGCGGGAACGGGTGCAGAAGGAGGTGGGCAGGGCAAGGCAGTGACAAGTGCGAGAGGAGCTGTGTGGTGCTCCATAATGATGCACACAGGCCTGGCAATTTGGGTTAAGAAACGAGAACAGCTTTGGAATCTGAATTTCAGAAACAAGTAGCTAGATAACAACTCTGGTCTTCAGAGACCAGCTTGCCTGCACTGTTATAGGCTAATTTACAATCTTGTCAAGGTACTTTTTGGTAATTTTCAGGGGGTCCAGAAGTATGGCATCCAATGAGATATGGGTTTTCCCTGTGTTTCTGAGTTCCTTGTCCATAAAATAGAGAGCACAGTCTTTCTCTGCCTCCCAGGGGTTTTGAGATGTGCACTACTAGGGTTATGAGTGATATAAGGGCCTTACACGTTTTCTTGGTCTGAGTGTTTATAGACGCTAAACAAAAACAACTTCAGACAATGACTTGGAGGAAGATGCTCATACAGGGCCTATCTTTGTCCTGTTGCTTTTCAGTCAGTTTTCCTAAGAAACATTGCCCTTATGCAGCGCAGAAGTTAGACGATGTTATATATGCCTTGGAAACTTTTCTTATTGCACAGACCTTGTGCACAAGTTCATTTTATATTGTACTACAGGTAGCAAAAAGCTAGAGTCTCGTCACTTAGTCCCAGGAGACATGTTTCTTTTGGATGGAAAAAAGCTCTCTCTCCCATGTGATGCGGTGCTGATCGATGGGAGCTGTGTTGTGAACGAAGGCATGCTCACAGGTATGACCCTGGAGTACGAAAGGCCACCACTTTCAAGCAGGTCTTCTGTCAGGAAGATGCCCTTATCTGTTCCGGTAGTGATTTGTTTGCTATTTCTTAGAATAGTTCATGACAGAGGGAGAACTATGACTTGAATAACTTACAGTTGTCTTAGGCTTTTGATTACTTCCATTATGTAATAAATATTTCTTATCTTCATTAAAAAATAGGTTTAATACACTCCTGGGAGCACAAAGTATAGATACTCAAATACACAACATGTGTATCTTTTTTTGAGTTTTAGGATCAGATCTTGGAGCAATCCTGTTCAAGGATAGGTGTCTGTGTTATACAAAAACAACAAGCCCCTGCAAGGCACTAACTACAGCTGAGACAAAATTTGATCTAAAATAATTGATAGGAATCAGAAAAGAAGCCCATGCACTTTGAGACTAAAACTACAATGGTTGTCACCATAAATCCACCTGTGTATATCCATATCCAAACTAATCAGGAAAGCTTAAGAGCCTAAAGACTGATATTAGTTTTTTAATATGGAGAATCAAAACTTTAAATCCCTCTTAAGTGAAGCTGTGCAATCCTGTTCTTAGGTGAAAGTATTCCAGTTACTAAAACTCCCTTGCCTCTTATGGAGAGCGCGATGCCCTGGAAAACACACAGCATGGAAGACTATCGGAGACATGTCCTCTTCTGTGGCACTGAAGTCATACAGGCGAAGCCAACAGGCAGAGGGCCAGTGAGAGCTGTCGTGCTTCAAACTGGTATTTCTTTTATTTTTCACTTGTAGAGGGGAAATGGAAGCGCAAGGGACTGCTAAGGAAGCTCCTTACTCTTTGCAGTTCAGATCAAGAGTAGATGTGTTGTCTCTAAGAAGCCTGTTGTCTCTCAGAAACGTTGGTTCCCATGTGATGATTAAAGGAATGTACGATGCTACTCATCCCCTACCTACCTACCCACTGATTTGGACTGTAAAGCCATTGTGTTAGATACGTGATACACAATATGTGTCTTCACACAGGGTTCAACACAGCTAAAGGAGACTTGGTGAGGTCCATCCTCTACCCCAAGCCTATGAACTTCAAACTCTACAGAGATGCCTTCAAGTTCATTGTAGGGCTCTCTTTGATTGGCATTCTTGGGCTTATCTACACGGTCTGTGTGTTTGTCTACCACAAAGTGAGTACGAGTGACACAGCACTGAGCGCACAGTGGTGCCTGGTCTTGGCAATACTGTCCCCAGTGCAATCAGTGCTGGGGCGTGGGGAGGAGGGACACTGAAAACAGACTATGGCTGTCATCCCCTGCGGCAGGACCTGGGCAGGGTGGCGGGGTCGTCCAGTGCTGTCGCTTGGTGGGGAGGGCGGCTATGCCCACCCCATTGCAGCTCATTGCTCTTGCTGCTTGCAGAAGCCGGTGACGGAGGTGGTGGCCATGGCGCTCCTGCTCCTCACCGTCTCCGTGCCGCCCGCTATCCCCGCTGCCTTGACAACAGGGATAGTTTATGCCCAAAGGAGGCTGAAGAAAAAGAAGATTTTCTGCATCAGCCCACAGAGGATCAATATCTGTGGGCAGATCAACCTGGTGTGCTTTGACAAAGTAAGGTGCTTTCTGCAGCACTGAAAAGTGCTTTGCCTGACAGAAATATATATATGTATATATAAAAATCATTATTTATTTATTTATTTATTTATTTTGCCACTCCACCTGCCTTTATTTACTTCCAGGACCAAAATCCTCCAGAAGTGCCTGGGTGAGAGGTGGGAGGTTTGCCCTAGCCAGGAAGGCCACAAAGAACTTCTGGGGCTGTGGCAAGGAGGAGAGTGTGGGCAGTATTAAAGTAACTAGATGTTTATTTAAATTTAGACTGGCACATTGACAGAAGATGGACTGGACCCTTGGGGTGTCATCCCTTCAGAGGGAAGCCGGTAAGGAAGGATTTAATTTGGCAATGTCCAGCGTGAATGCAGTGTACAAACGTATGATCAGCAGAGAGGCGCTTGCATAGAAAAAAAGAGAGGGACAGCAAAAAAAAAAAATGCAGCAAAGATGGTTGCATCTGGGGGAGGTGGAGATGCTGCAGGTCTCATGCTTGGTTCCCTCCTCCTGCCTGAGCTGCACACATCCTCCCCAGCACCTCCTGCCTCCGTGACCCTCAGAGGAGAGGTCTGGGTGCTGTTGCAGGAGACGCAGTAATAAATATGTCACTGCTGATTCTAGACAAACATACGGACCAGAAGTTAGCAGCAGCATGAGTGTTTGTAATTACCCCGAGGGGATTTAGACAATATGCACAGAGCTTTTCAATTATGTCATTTGCAGCATAGTTCAATAAATATTCTTAATCTAGTCAATAAACCTTTCATCATTTAAGCGTTAGGATAATGCTGCTTCTGTTGAAATTAGCAGCATTGCCAACTAACTTTGCCCACTGAATCTCTCCTATCTTCTGTAAATACTGTGAAAAAAATCAGTGAAGCCTCCTAACACACTGCCACAGCCAAGCCCGTAAAGCTCAGATGTCCTTATGCTCCCTCACACCCTCAGTAGAGTCGGTTTTAACTCCAAGCCCAAAACACATTAAAACCCTCAAGTGATAAGCATCTTTTAAATAATAAATGGGACTATAACCAGAATTATACCATTTAATGAAATAACTGTAATACAATCAACAACTGGTGCAGCCTGCATGTTATGTCAAACTCAAATATTCATCTTATATAGTGGCCAGGACAAATCAGATACGCTGTATCTACCCCTAGATTTCATTAGTAGTTGCTAATATATCAGCTACTTCAGCCCCAAGGAGATAATTACAGCATAATGAATGAAAGAATGGATTCATTGAGAAAGGCAAAAAATTACATTCCTGATAGGTCCTCACAGGACAGAAAGAAAATTACTATCTGGTACAAGTTAATGAGATGAGGTTAGTTAAGTGTCACTCAATAAAAAATTCTTCTACTAGGATCAAAACACAGGCATATATTACGGTCTCTCCTTGCTCCTGCCCCGTGACCCAGGGGGGTCACACTCGAGAGAGCTACGTGCTCAGCAGGCAGCTCGGAGGCCCCCGGGAGGCAGAAAGTCATAGCATTGCCAGAGTTATTTCCAGTAAGCTCGTCCTGCAGGAGCATCTGCTCATGTGAACCCCAGAACAAAATTGGTTATGTATATAAGAATAAATTCCAGTGATAGAAAATTCTGTAACATGTCAAAACATGAGGCTGTCTTTGTAGACATGTCCATACCTCACCCAGTGGGAACTAGAATGGTGGCTTTCCAACATGCAATGAGGAGCTATTGCTGTCTGCACTGATCTCATTAACGTATTTACATAATTACTTACTTACTTCTTAAACAGTCACATTCTTAAACATATTAGAAGAGTAGCTGTCAGCTAATCCGAGCACTGCTAGGCAATAAGAGTAAAGGAATTTCACTTGACTCGCAAAATAGCCTATTGTACATTTAATAAGATATAAATATTTGCTGGTTTTGTACAGTATTTAGCAGTTTCACAGCATCTTGCAAGTGCTAATTAATTAATAAGCCAATTATGACCAGACTGAGACCAGATATAATTTGCTGGAGACAGAATAGGTTTTGATAGCCCAGAGGAACAATAGATGCTGCAATTCATTGCTCTTTTGGGTAGAGCTGCTAGGTGCCACTCTGCTGACTTCCAGATGTGTTTCACTGCTCCTGTTCTACTAATGGGGTAGTTAATGGTAATCAAAGGTAAATATAATATTTTAAATTTCTCCTTAGTGTGTCAGCCTAAATGGCAGCGGACTGTGTTCTGGTCTGGCAGACATACAGCCTGCTGCTTTCTTAGAAGGAAAAACATTTATGTGAGAAAAGAGGACTCTGCAGAATAATTTTCATTATAAAATCAGAGCCATCACATAGCCCAGCCCCGCACAGGTCCAGGCTGGGCTGCAGAGATGAAGAGCAAGTGTACCTCAAGGCTTTCCACAGGAAAGAAAAGGATATGTGAATGTTTTACAGAGTGCCTCAGTGTAGCTCAATATGAATCAATGAACTTATTCAGTTTTAAAATCAAAGTGAGGGACAAGCAATCAGATTCTGTGGATATGCAGGCGTAATATTTACTAGTGGAAATGAAGGTCGCACCCTCGGGCTCACACTGAGCAGACCAGCACCTGCACCCATGAGCTGAGGACTTGTGTCTGTGTATCCCTCCCGCATGCAGTCCCAATAACCCTCTGCTTTCAACCAGGTTCCAGAAAATCCATAAATTCCCATCCAGCACACCTCTGCCCTGGGGCCCTGTGTGTGGAGCCATGGCGAGCTGCCATTCCCTGGTTGTTTTGGATGAGAAGGTACAAGGAGACCCGCTGGACCTGAAAATGTTCGAGGCCACGCACTGGGTAATGCGGCTCTTCTCCCCTGCACACATCCAAACTGCAGACACCTTCAGACCAGCCCACAGGACGTCACTCTTAAATCGAGCTCAAACGCTTACCTGGGAGAGAAGCTCCCCTCCAGGCCTGGTGGTTGCGGCCCTGTCCTCCTGCAGGTGCAGCTGTTGTCGGCCTTGTTATTTTCAGTCTGGCAGCTTTTTACTGCCTCCAGCAGTTGTTTTGCTGGGGGTTGCTTCCATTTGCTCTCTGGAAACAGCAAAGTAAGGAATCAGAGCAGGGAGCCTGGTCCCTGGTGGCCGCCCCGCCATGGTCGCATGGCGCAGGGACAGCAAGCAGCCCAAGGAGCACTCACGTGGGCCCTTTTGCTTATGGATCTTTCCTCTGATGAGCAAAGAGTTGTGTCGGTATAGAAAGGAGGGGGTCTTGGGGCATCAGAGTTAAATGCCCTGTCATCTTTCCTCCTCCAACGTTTTGCTCAGGAGATGTTAATCAATAAGCAAGACAGATGGCAGGTCCTGCAGCAGCCCCGTGGGGAGGCACCAGACCCATATTCACTCCTATAGGAAACTCTGCAGAAGGGGAACATGAGGGTGAATGCGCCTCAGCACATGTAAAGCAAAGTCACAGAGGGCTAAGCAGCCTAAGCAGCCCACGGCTAAAATTGTCATCCTGCCTCTGCACAGTACATAAGCAAGATCTTTTAAAAGCAAGAACCTAGAAGATAAAATTGGCCAGATAAGGA
>NW_010577764.1:468293-486805 GCF_000705375.1 Tinamus guttatus
GAGCTTAGAGAAACCATGACATTTCTATTTTCTTTTTATGAACTTTGATAAGGCAAAACATGCAGGACCATGTGGGCAAGGCTGCAAGGAGGCTGTCCCTGGCGATGGGTGGAAAGCAGTTTATTATAATGAAGCACTTCAGCTTGCTGTCAACAGGAAGGAGGAAGCATGTTGCCATGTCCTGCTGTTCCTGCTTTTAAAAGGCAGGTGTGAAGCTTAAATCAACAACAGCAACAACTGTTGTCAGAAACGTGGAGAGAACAAGCTAATGAAAATTGAGGGTAGAAATTATTTTTTGCAGCACAGATAAATGAGAAGGTTTCTTTAGTGAGCTCTGTGAGCTTGGGTGGCCCCGCAGCTGACTGCTCCGTTGCCCGGTTTCCAGGGGACACTGGCACCCTGAGATGGCACCAGTGATGCTTTTCTTTTGCAGGAAATGGAGGATTGCAGCACAGCTCACGATGGGGCCAGCAATCTTGACACCTGCATAGTTAGACCCGGACCAAAAGCCAGCGCTGTGAGTTCAGTTCTTTTTGAGAAAGAGTATTTGGTGTGAATATTCTGAATATTCTGTTTTATCATACAGCATATGTAAAGTCCTAGCATATCTACCTTGGCAAGAGGCTTTTAAACACCTCTCAACCACTGTTTTGGGGCTATGCTGCATCATCCCCAAAGTAGGCCAGCTGGAAGCTTTTAGGGCTTAGGAAGGAAATTCTGTTTGAAGTGGAAGAGGGAGTAGGTTAGGCTTTTTGGGCAGCATCTTGGGGCTGCAAATCTCTCTCTCTCTCCTAAGAGTTAAATACAGTTGACAAAAATATATTAAAAAAAATCAAGGATAAAAAGGAAGAAATGCTGGTAAGACACTGGAAACTAGCAAAAACAAAGTAAGCTGGGAAAAAAGCACAGAAGAAAGAGCAATGGTGTGAGAGGGGTTATAGCAACAGCCATGGGCAGCAGCAGAGCCTTGTACATCTCTGACCAGCAGGAGAAAGGAGTTAAGGCAAGAACTGCTGATGGGATAAGAGACTCCTGATGCTCCTACTGGAGCTCTAAAACATTAGCAACTTGAAGAAGGGCTCAGATGTCTAAAAATTAATAATTTCCAAATTCCAAATTAAGTTACTGACTTATTTCTAGGATTACTCTGCTCCCTTGGTATTGTCACTGTAGTACATCAGATGTCAGCTTCCACATTTGTAGCTCCAGGAATCAATATAAGGTTATTAAAAAAAACACTGAGACAAAGCCTGGAAAACACATTAAATATAAAGAAGAGCACTGAGGGCTCTGGAAGTATTATTGGGAAGCCAAATATGTTAAGGCAGTGGTTCTCAAGCTTGCAATCAGTGGCCTGATCCCCCAGGCAGAAGGCAGCAAAAGTGAATAAATTGTGTTGGTCAGAAAAAAACAAACAAGCAAAAGCTCAGGAGGGATTTGCTTTGTGCAATCAGTGAATCAAGTACCAAAATAACAGCTTATTTTTCTGATCTCTTTCCAGGCTCCTGTGGAAGGAATAGCAATCCTCCATCAATTCCCGTTTTCTTCAGGGTTGCAGAGAATGTCTGTTGTTACCCAGAAGATTGGAAAGGAGCAGTACGACTTGTACATGAAGGGAGCCCCGGAAACAGTAACTGGCTTTTGCAGACCAGAAACTGGTATAGAATTGGGAAAGGGCAACTTGGGAGTTTTTGTTTGGGCTTGTTGCAAAACAGTTTCTGTTGGGAGTGTGATCCGGAAGGTTTTCAGTTCTGTCTCCCAACTGGCCACACTGCAGCTGCTCTTCCCACAAACACACGTTTGAACCATGCAGTAGTTAAATGTCCTTAGTTAATAATACAAAAAAGAAAAAAAAAAAAAGAAAAAAAAGAAGAAAAAGAGCATTGCCTGTTTGTAAGTTTGAGGAGCACAGGGCCTAGTGTCTAGCAAGACATACAGACTGTGGTTTGTAAGCATGAGCTGACCTGCACCAGCTGAAGCTCCAGCTACCAGTGATGCTGACATGCCAAAAATCTCCGGGCAGGTGAGTAGGAGTAAGATCAGGCTAATGGCACGTGTTGCAGCACATTCTTAACTTTTTATTAATTTATTGACCTGCAAATTCAGCACTGTTACTGCCCCTGCTTGCAAAGGCTTCACATCGCAGTGATGGCAACTTGCTGTGAACATGCAAATTACTGTTATTAGGGATAATTGCCAATTAGCACTCCAGCCAAGACTTCTGTCCTCTCTCTGCAGACAAACAGAGGCTTTTATCTTTTGTGTGTGAGCAGTATTACAGGTCTGTTCTCAAATTTGTCTGCAGACTTGAAAGTCAGCTCACATTTGCTTCAATGCTTCTGAAGGACACCAAGCAAACAGAGTACTGATGGTCTGTGGCTTTGGGGTTTGCTGTTTCAGAGGGCAAAGCCCTGAGAACAGGTGAAAATCATTTTGAGGGACAATGGAAAGATTTGGTTTAACACCACTGAAGATCTAATGATACAAACCTCCAAACAATTCAGGGTTAGCAAGAAAAATATCTTTAAGTTACATTCCATTTTCTCAGGTGTCTAAATATCTCCTATTACCCTCTCTTAACTATTTTTATATTGTTTACAAATTAATAAATAAGTAGGTACTGCACTGTAGGGCTTTGCTTGTAAAATGTATATTAATTACAGCAGAGTTAAAAGGAACTCTTTGCTTGTAGAGTCACTGGAATTATCAGAAAATTAGAAATTTAGGATTTGGAAGAATTCTTCTATTAAGGTGTGGACGTAAAACAGTTCTCCAAGTATAACTGAGGATGTTGGAAGCAAGAGTCAGGCCAGACTTGTGAACCTGGGTCAGTCCTCTGCCCACTGCAACTCAATGTGTATTAAAGGCAAGAAATTCATGGATAAATCATTTATTTGAACAATCAGTCACAGGGCCTGGGTACAAGAGAGTTGAGTTTTATTTGGAGAGGGCACAATGCTTCCAGGAAAGGCTGTAATATGTCCTACTGGATGGGCATTTAATCCTAGAAAAGAAGTCAGCAAAGATGAAATACTCTAACTGTGAAACTTTTCCCCCTGCAAACAGTCCCAGCTAATTTCCTAAAGGAGCTCAAGATATACACGAGCCAAGGCTTCAGAGTCATTGCCCTGGCTCATAAGGTGCTAAGCCTCAGAGAGGACGCAGACGTGTCCCTCCTGGAGAGGTGAGGCTTGCTAAGGAGGACCCATGTCCCTCTCCCGCTCCTACCCTTACCTGCCCAGAGCCTGCCCCTTCCCAAACGTTCCCAACATTAGGTGCAAGGACAGTGGCTTTGCCACACAGCACCATTTTCCATGGAGATGGTGGTTATACTCTTAACTGCCTGTTCCTGCAAGCATCCCTCCCTCTGTACACACGTCCCTGTGGTTGCAGCGTGGAGGAGATGCACTCCAGCTGGAGCTGCAGAAATGTCAGCGCTTGCTGAGCCTCATTTGCCCCGAGTTTGGATTTCCCTATGGAGAAAGGGCTTTTCCAGCTCAGTGTGGCTTCCCAGCAGAGCTGAACCTATGGGGAAGGTTCCATTCCACAGGCAAACAGCATGTCCATGTTTCTGTCCTCGCTCTAAGAGAGGTGGTGGAGTCGGAGCTGGTATTTCTGGGCCTCCTGGTCATGGAGAACCGCCTGAAGCGGGAGACAGAGCCGGTGCTGCGTGAGCTCGCTGCCGCCCGCATCCGCAGTGTCATGGTCACAGGTGAGTCCTGGGGCTCACAGGCTCTTGCAGTGTCTCCAGGCGCTGCAGGTGGTACCGGTCTGCCTGGTCGATGTTGTCCGCAGGGGACAACCTGCAGACGGCGGTGACGGTGGCCAGGAGCGCGGGGCTCGTCGGCAGCGCCAGCCAGGTGATCCTCATGCAGGCTAGTGAGCCGCAGGGCTCTGCTCCAGCTTCCCTTTCGTGGCAGCGGGCGGAGGACAGCGAGGCAACCGCAGCCGGGTCCAGTGTAAGCACCACCAGGGAAAGTGGTATTTGGGTGCTGCAAGTGTGTAATAGTCAGGTTTTTCACCTGGACTCCTTGCTGGGCATTTTGCAGCAGCTGGGAGGAGCAGGGGATAACCCCAGGGTACACAGAGGTGTGACACAGACCTTTCACTGTGGCTCTTTGCTCCTGAAAACATGTAAAATAACTGTGCAAATAACGGCTCTGCAGCTGCAGCGGCTGCCCCATGTGTCACACAATTTGCAGCAGCCACCCCATGGGTAAAACAATTTGTGCAGGTTCTTGCCTGTGTGACCTTTTGCTGGACCTGACTTCAGCAGAGT
The DNA here is from genome assembly GCF_000705375.1 of Tinamus guttatus. The sequence continues at coordinate 472,573 of NW_010577764.1, forward strand.
TGGACACCCCTCTGCCCCCTCTGCCACTGCATGCTCTGGGGCTGGTTATCCTTCGGGAAGGGAGGCTTCAGGGACACACCTGCCCCAGGGTCAGCCCAGGCTCCAGGGCTTCAGGATGTTGTGACTTGAGTCTGAAAAAAAATGCTGTCCTATTTCTAGGAGATAAGCGTTAATGTTGAGGAGAAGGTGGTCTTGGAAGGCGAAGCCTGCAACTACCATTTTGCAATGGACGGCAAGACCTACCAAACTATTGCAAAGCATTTCTACAGCCTGTTGCCAAAAGTAAGTTGGGAGACAATAAAGCACTTGCTCTCCTCTCCCCATTTTATTTAAATGGGAGTTGTGCTCAGGCTACTCCTGCCTGAACCAGAAGGGTACTTTTCCATCTGTACCTGTAATGCTGTTATTTCATATGTGGACAACTTGGGCTGCTTCCCAAAATCTCTTCAGTTTAACCTGAGCAGCTCACTTTCATCCTGTTTCAAGTGACAAGGTTAGTTGTGGTGCTGTGAGCAGCTGCTCTGCTCCATGGTCACCTTCTCAGTTTGAGTTTAATTAAAAAATATCAGCCCGTTTCCCCATGGATTGCTACCAAGCTGGCAGTGTCTTCTGTTCAGCAGTGGCATCAGAAAAATGAAATACCCCAGCTAGGAGCAGAAATGCTCAACTTCTGACACACAATCCATAAAACAGCTGGAACTGGGAGAGATACTAAGCCTAAGTTTCTTCCTACCTGAAAGCCTGGCCAAAAAGTAATATTACACTCATGTCATCAACCATCTGTTGTGCCCTTGGAAAGCACTAAACTGTGCCATTTAAAAGGCTGTTTCATAGCGCATGGCATTCTGTTTTCCCAGCACCTGCTACGGAGAGAACAAGAAAGACATCAAAGCATGGTAAATCTAACTCTAAATTAGAGGAAACACTAGCTTTATGGATAGCAAAATCTTGCAGATTTGGGAAACAGAATTGGAGGATTTTAAATGAAGCACTAAGTGCTAGACTCTACTCGAGGAGACCTGATCCTGCCCTGGGTAAGCACTAAGTGCTAGACTCGAGGAGACCTGATCCTGCCCTGGGGGAGTAGCATACACAAGGTGACCTCCTCAGACCCCACACAGTCTGTACCACAACTGCAAGGCTGAGGACAGCTTGCAAGGCCAAAGACAGCCTGCTGCTCTTTCTTGCAGATATTGGTGAACGGCACTGTCTTTGCTCGGATGTCTCCTGCGCAGAAATCCAGCCTTGTAGAAGAGTTTCAAAAACTGAAGTAAGACTTTGTTTGGTTTCACTATTGGTTGGTAAGAAAAAAGGAAAAGTAAAATGCTTTGTTTGACATATAATTATACAGGCAGCACTGCTCCAAACCCAGCTTTCTGATCCTCCCTTCCTTTGCACGGAATCCGTGTTCACCCCCTTTGCGTCCACATTCCTCCCAGTCTGCCTGCAAGGATCCCGTGTGTCAGGAATAGCTTTACGCACCAGTCAGTTTAGAAGCTGCTTCGCTGTTGCAGGACAGTAAGCAGCATTATTCAGGGATGAGACAAAAGTACAGAGCCAGCCTTTAGCCCTCGCACATGCCCGCTGCCACCTGCCAGCAGCTCCCAGTGCTCACAGCGCTGCTGCGGCTGCAGCTTTAGTGAAGCTGAAGAAAGCCTGGTGCAGTCAGGAGTGTGACCACAAACATGCTCCTTCCAAAGGAAAGATTACTGCCCCCCCAGAAATCACAATAACTACAAATGCTGCTGGTTCAGGACAAACAAGATATGACATGTTTCTGAAGGAAAACAGTAACGTTGTTGGTTATGAGGTGCTTCATCAGGGATGAGGTCCCCAGGCCTCTTGGAGGAACCTCTTGTGGTGGAGCTGGGAGCTCCTCCCACTCCTGCCGTCCCTCCCAAGGCAGCCTGGGAGCTGCCCTGTCCTTGGTGCTTCCTGCTTTGTTGGGCTTCTAGGCACATTCAGGGACAAAATGCCACTAAAAGCCAAACTGCAGCCACGGGAACATGTGCGAATATGCACACCCCGCTCCCTTCCCATGGCACCTCGCACTAAAGGGAAAATGCTCTCTGGAATAAAATAACATTGTTTCCTTTCATGTTATAATCTCTTTCTAAATTTAATCCTAATTTTGCTCTCTGTGCTGTGTACCAACCCCTCCACATATGTGATTAAACCTCAGGGCACAGCCTCCTCATTCCCACTGCATCCATCTTCTGTAGTAGAGTAACGTGAGTCCTGATCTAATATACCCGCAAATGAGATGCCACTGGGCATCCCCGTGCATGATTAATATTTCCATGCAAGGCTTATATGTCTGTCCTTTTCCCCATCAGTTACTACGTGGGTATGTGTGGCGATGGAGCTAATGACTGTGGGGTACGTACAAGCTAATGTCCCATTTTAGTTAAAAGTTTCAGTTTGGTCAGTCTAGTGAGCACTGTTGCAAGGAGCTGTGCAACAAAACCTTTCATCAGCATTTTCTAAGTCAGCCTGTGGGTATATTCAGTCGGTATGTCATTGTAAAATATAATGTATCTGTGTTTTATTATTTTTATAATAGCACCCAAAAATCCCAGAGGAGAACTGAAGGGGTTTTTTTTTAGTATGTTTATCTGTTTGTTTTTTTCCAGAAACTGGGGGCAGGAATACTTTTTACACACTTCTTTATATTTACAATAATTCTGATTCATCTTCTGGTGCTAGAATGTAGAGCTGATGGCCTTAGTTATGAAAATAATTATATCACCTATTATCTATTATTATATGAATGATATAATAGTATATTAAACTGTGTTGCAAAAGTTTCCCACAGCTCACTGCTGATGCTAAGGAAGAGGTGCTGCAATCAGGTTGCTGGGAGCTCATAAGAAAGCAATAAAAGAAATATGAAGAGGGCATTGAAAGGAATAGAGGGAAGAAAGAGGAAATCCCAACAGTTTGACAAAATATTTAACAGAAGTACTATACACAAATTCCAATATGGAGGAGAGTCTACAGCATGGTTCAAAAGACTGTAAATAGGTATAATGGGATTAAATGAACAAAAGAGATATTTAAGCCCTGCGGAAGGAATACTATCTGGAAAATGAGATCAGTTAGGCTGCAGGGTAGAGGCAGATCAATTACAAAGGACATTTGAAGCAAAGCTTGAAAAGCCCCAGTAAATGTAGGGTTCAGGGTGTGCGGCATGTAAGGATTTCTCGCTATTTAATTACTCCTGTGGATTTCAGGCTTTGAAAATGGCCCATGCAGGAATATCACTGTCAGAGCAGGAGGCATCTGTGGCTTCTCCCTTCACATCCCAGATTCCCAATATACAATGTGTGCCAGAGCTGATCAGGTAAGTTCACCTCTGCCTTGGAGCTCTTCATGCCAGAATGCTAATGGGAGGGTACAGGCGTGAGCAGGATCCTGAGGCAGTTTGGGATAATGAAAATAATTTGTGTTTACTTTCTTATGTTTGTATGGCTATTTGTGTAAACATATGCACACACAGAGAAAGAGAGGGGGGAAAGAGATATCGCATGCATGTGTTCACCTCAAGAATTCTGAGAAACCAAATAATTTCTCAGTAAATGAGCAAAACAAAGCAGAAAGCTGTTTTGCTGCTGGTGACGGTGAGTTTTTTAATTTTAAGTTGAAGAGTTGTGAATGTCTTTATGTTTTGTAGGAGACCTTTGCCCACAGGTGCTGATTTATTTTGGAATAGGTGCAGGAATAGGGTCACATGGAAGGGCAGATGTAGCAGTGACCACAGAATAGGTTTGCTTGTCATTACTTTAAGGCATTGACATCTGCACATTGCGCACAGTCAAGGAGCAGCCAGCAATAATGTCGTTGAGCCTTACAGACAATTACCTCTTTGTGTAGAAATGCACCTTGTTCCCAATAGTGTTGAACTAGTAATGAAAAAAATAGCAGTAGCCTAAGCCAGATATTGGAATTACAGCTGCAGAATAAAAGCAAAAATCAAACAAACCAAAACTCCAGATGAAGGGCTAGTTAAGTAGCTCTGCAGTATCTTAAGGCCAAAATGTCTATGGAATTCACATTTTGTAAAGACCTTGCACAAAAGCCGTTGCTCTCGTGAGCAGACACCATATCTAGCACTAAGACCACAGAATTTTCTCTGTAGCTGTAAGGGCGGGGGGATGTTTTTGTTCTCTTTCTCTTTTGAGCAGGGAAGGTCGAGCTGCTTTGGTTGCTTCCTTCGCTGTAGTTAAATACCTGACCCTTTATGGCCTGATTCAATTTTTTGGTACTGCTCTGCTGTTTTGGGTAAGTAAGTTGTATAATATTTCTATCAATGAACCATGCTTTCGGGGGATTTTGTTTTTATTACACAGCTGGGGCTATGTAATACAGAATAATGAAGATATGAAAAGCTGGATAGGTAGTAGCACAGGGCAGACTGGATGTAGGGTGTTCAGTGAATCAGTGAAAAAGCCTGATGATATAACTTCATCTATTCTAAAAGACGAAAGGGAATTCTAAAAGGGCCGTAGTTGTATGGTAGAGGCCCAGGAGTGTGACTTGATGATGCCGATGATGACAATGTTGCCTTAAAACGGTAATTGGTGCCACAGGTTGTATCATCAAAGTTGACACCTGTTGTCATGTGATGCTTTCTTTGTTTCCCTTCCAGCAACTGCAAATCTTCGGAAATTACCAGTATTTGATACAAGACGTTGTCATTACCCTTCTGGTTTGCCTAACAAGTAAGCAGCTCAGGGAAACCTGCTGTGTATGTTTAAGAGCCCGGGTGTAAATAGTCAACTGCATTTTCCAATAAAAATTAAAATGAGGAGCCAAATTCTGCTGTCAGTAACATCACAAGCACTGATGTTAGAGCAGTCTTTGGGTCCAAAGAGTGGGATTTGGCTCATAATCCTTTGCAAGCATAGCTACAGGAAACCTGCACAAAGCAGAGTATTTGAATGTGATTTCACTGGAAAATGAGCATTTGCTCCTCTTATGATAGCTCCGATAGTTAGACTGTGGTAGTGGGGCTTGGAGGGTATGACTGTGTCTCTTGGCTCTCCTGCATATTCTCAGTGTGAGATGCAGTGTGGTCTTGGACTCCCAATGTGTAGGTGGAGATGATATTCTCCATTCTGTACATTTTCCTTTCCTTTGGGGATTCGAAGGCATTTTGATGGGAAATAGTGGAGATCAAAGCTATTTCTTGCACATTTATTAGGGCGAGATTTTGCAGCTCTCACGTTGTATGGGCAAGTGGGTGTGCAACGCTGTTTGCCCAGCCAACACAGACTGGAAATGTCCGTGGTTTCTTTCCAGTGAGTTTGACAGAGGCTCATCCAAAGCTGGCGCCTTACCGCCCTCCTGGCCAGCTCATCTCTCCTCCCTTGCTGCTCTCCATCGTCCTCAACGTGTGCTTTACTGTAGCCATGCAAACCTGCGGCTTCCTGCTGGTGAAGCGGCAGCCCTGGTACGTGGAGATGGCCAGCCAGAGGTAAGGACCCCTTTGGCTGTGTCCCCAGCTGCGGACGGCACTGCCAGGCGTGCACAGCCCACAGTGGCACGCACTGCCAACCCGCGCACGGTGACTTCCCCGCGGGGCGCTGCCGCGGTGCTAATAGGTTGCTGCACATCAAGGGTAGAAATCCAAAGGCTAAAGCACTTCTGTTCCTCAAAGGTCTCTTTTTCCTCTGAAGTTTGTCTGGAAAGAGCAGATAAAGAGGCAGAGAAAAGGAGGGACATGGTGCATTTTCATTGGCACTCCCAGGGCTGTGCTGCACAAAGCTCCTGATGCTGCCCCAGTTGCAGAGTGCTTGGAGCTTTCTCTGTCCCCTGGAGGGGCCATGAGATGCTCAGAGCCACCAATGCTCGGGGTACCGCTGTCCACCACGGTTCTTTCTTTCCACTCCATTTCACTGCCCTCTCCCAGGGTCAGACCACAAAGCTCTTCTGGAGAAATAAGCAGTCCCTTGGATTTTCTTGACTCTCTCCTGGCTTAAAAATGGCTCAAAGTTTGCAAACAACCTTATTTGCTGTGTCTCTGAAATGTAAAAATCTGCCCATGCGCAGGAACTAGTCACCTTATGTCATGGTGCAGAAATGAAACTCTAGAATAGGAAGCTCGGCAGGGTTTTCCAGTGGGAATGCCCATGGCTACCTGTGGCCAGCTGAGGCCATTTCATGGCCACTGCATGGTTGCATCATTGGGCGTACGCTTCTGAACTGGTGTGCAGGAAGCCGGGATGCGCACACACTTGTTTAAAGTCCATCTGTCTTGTATGCTGCTTGTGTTCAGCACTCAAGAGCAGAGATTTTAACGCAGACCAGGAAATTAACTGGGTTTTTGTTGTTGTTGTTCTTGTTTTCCTTTAAGAAACTTAAACGTGGATTTTGATTTTGGTGGATGATATCAGGTTATAGGAGGCTGGCTGGGTAAGAGGAGCTGTCTGCAGCTCCTGCAGGGAGCAGGAAGAAAATCCCAGGTGTTTCCTTACAGACATTGCTCTCTGGGAAACCAGACCCAGACCTCCAGCAGCGCAGGAGGAAACAGCACCACCAGCAGCACCGACAGCAGCGTCCTCAGCTATGAAGATACTACACTGTGGCCACTGTCTACTATCAACTGCATCATTGTGGCCTTTGTCTTTTCCAAGGGAAAGCCCTTTCGCAAGCCCATCTATACCAACTGTAAGTTGGATGGATTAACCTGTGCTCCATAGACTCACATTCCTGCCACAAAATAACACTGACAAGAGAGGCTGCGATGAAAGCGAGACTATGATTTTATTTGTGCCCACACCACTGACTGGCATGTAAAATAACTGTTGATTTATGTTAGCTCCTATTTCGCTATCTCTAAAGCAAGCTTAGTTACCACCTCTTATATTAGCTTCTTCCTTGAAATAAGAAGCAGCACATCCAAAAGAGATGACTGTGTCTCCATTTGGAAAAAATATGCTTTCCAGATGATGTGCTGGACTTATTGCCAAGTCTCTATATTATTGTGAACATAGATAGCAAGCAAAAATGAGATATATTTGCTTGGAATTCCACAGAGCTACAATCTTGCCTTGCCTGACCTCCATTCCTAGAGATGAGAGAGAAAAGGCTATGATGCAATTACTGTTCAAATCCTCTCATGATAATCCTTCTTTTCTCTGTTTGAGTTTTGCACAGATGACTTAGCCCTGCTAGCCTTCAGGTACTGATAGGTCCTTTGCAATTGTGACTTTTTACTTGTGATAAGCAGGACTTGGTTTAACCTTTGCAACGTTGGATTTCATTTGATATTTTGGGAAAAGACAGGTCCTAAAATGTTTCACAGAGCACTGATCACCTGCTCTCGTTTCCCAGATGTGTTTTCAGTCTTACTGGCCCTCCAGCTCGGAATCTGCCTCTTCCTTTTCTTTGCCGACATTGATGCTGTGTATAGTGGCATGCAGGTAAGTTTAAACAAAAGGTGTGTCCTTTTCATGCTGTGTATTTCATTGGCCCTTCGTATAGGCCATGAGCTACAGCTCTGGTCATCTTTGAGACGAATTAGCTGGTTTGGTGCTGACTGAGCAGCCCTTGGCAACTTCTCTAACATCCAGCTGACAAGCATTTGATCAATGAGGCATTCATATTCTGCTGTGGACACTGGGCATCAATAGGGAGAAGTGCTCATACTTGCTGCCTTTATTCTATAATAGTACAAAGCACAATCATGTTGGCTGTATTTTGGCATGCGGAGGAGGCTGGAGAATCTGGCTGGGGAATGGAGTGGGCAGGGAAATCTGCAGCGAGCCCATGCAGTGCAGCAGGGCTGCTCCTGTCCCAACACCAAACCCAAAGTGCTCCGGGACCTCAGCGAGGGTCAGAGCACAGGCAGCAGCTTCCAGAGGCACAGCCCAAACACGGGAATGGGCAGCAGAGAACGCGGGGCAAGCACTGGCCCTTACTGTAGCCTGGGCAGCTTGTCCCCAAGCAGGATCTTGCACCAGGGTTTTTTTTTTTTTTTTTTTTTTTTAGTGTGGAAGCCTGGCATTAGAATTAGCATGCAGGGGTCCGGATTTATGCTTTGCACATTAGCTGTTGCTCCCCAGAAATATTTAGGCATCTAATCCTGATTCAGACACCCGATCACTGGTTTCAACAGTAGTTTCAGTAGCCGAGGTAAGAACCTATGTGCAATGGAGAATCTAGCCTCAAACTTTACAAAATCTCTATGACAAAAGATATTACTGTTACTCCTTACTGCCTTCTCCATGCTTGCCATTGGAAAATTGTTAGTCAGACTCTTGAGTCAGTGGGAACAGATGCAGATCTTGGCAAGACATTTAAACTTAGCTGTGGTTTGTGTCATTTTCAACAGTTTCTTTGCACTCCTATGATCTGGCGAGTTTATCTCTTATTGATGCTCCTGGTCACCTTTTGTGTATCTTTTTTTACAGAGGTGAGTACATTTATTTACCTTCTTTTTTCCTGAGAATAAACAGGATCAGTTTCTCACTTCCCTTATTAGCAGTCGCATGCTCTTCCTGCAGAAGCATAAACCCGCAGGCCTTTTCTTTTTTCCCCCTCTACTGTGTCAATCAAATCCATTTGACGCAGCACCAGAGGCTTTAGACCGAGTCTCACAAGCCTTCAGGAGAGGAGTGAACGAAGTGCTGCCATAAGGAAGCCCCCCTTCCTTCCTCACTGGGAGCAGGACTGGCTCTGGGGATAGCAGAGCAGGCAGTTGCACATGCAGATGTCTGATACGGACTTTAAAAGCCCCTTCCCTCTTCATCTAAAATTGCCCAGCTAGAGACTGCACTGGGTAGTACAGTTGAATATTTCAGTCATTAAAAAGAAAAAAAGATAAGCTCACAAATAATGTAGGTGAGAGCTGGCTGTGTCTCACCAGATGGGTAACAAAGCAGTATCCAGAACTGGGTAATGTTCCTTGTAAGGAAATTGGCGTGTGCAGTCCTCCTGCAGCCCCAGGAGGAAAAACTGGTCCCCAGTTCTCCTGCTGTAGAGATGCAACTAAGCCATCTTACTATGAGCAAGGGAGTGTGCTGTCCATGTAGCAATTGGCAAATATTTTACTGAATGCAGATGCCCAATGCTATGCTCCCATTGTCTGTAGGAACAGAGGCTTGAGGGATTTTGCACATATAATGTGGGATAGTTTGTGTCTTCTAAGCACCTCTCCCTCTCCAGGGAGAGCACGGGCACTAACTCCGCTCTCTGCCACTCCACAGGATGTTATCCTGCAGAACAAGCACCTCTGGCTGCTGCTCAAAACCTTGTTTGGATTCCAGTCAAAGAGCAAGTACCGGAAATGGCAGAGGAAGCTGCAAAAGGATCCGAACTGGCCTCCTTTAGATGCAAAAGACTCTGCCACAAAAAATACAGATGAGGTTTACATTAACCCAATGTATGAACACAATGAAGGGGACTAGAGGCAAGGCCCTATAGCGGCGAATGGGATTGCACAGTGACTGGCTTATAGGGAACAGTCCCTGCTTTCCTCACTTGGTACACATGAGCTTCAGATTTTTGAAATGCCTGAAGGAAGTAAACAAACTGAAAGGCAGGAGTCTTTCATAGACAAACTGAAACCAGGAGTCCTGGAGCATAGACAAGCAGTATTCTCTCAGCTGCTGGTAAAATAACAAGTTTGGTTCTACTCTGTGGCCACATGCGGTCTTGGACTTTGCCAATATTCCCTGTGAAGTCTCAAGAAATACTGAATGAAGTGCAGCGGTGGTATCCACTGCATCCCATCGTTATCCCACTGCATCCCATCGTTATCCCACTCTGCTTTTTGGCCGCTGCTCCACCACATCCTGTCAATGTAGCCACGTATCTTGAGGGGAAGGCAGTTAAAAATCTGCAGCCTAATCCTGAGTCCATGGAAGAGCATATGTACAACTGCAGAATCCAGCACTAAATGACAGCCTGCAGCTGCTGAGGCCTACAAGAAAGGCTCACATGTCATGTAATTCTAGCTCTCTTCCATCCTGTAGTGAATTACAGATGTGAGAAGAGGGCACATGTATTGCCTGGCCTGCCCCCCACCATACACTTTGACAGTTCTGGCACAAATATAACTCACTGGATACAGTCAAGGCATAAGCTGTCACATCAGGCTAGGAAAGCTAGCAAAGGATTCACCATAGGGATGTGTCCCACTCAAGTTTGCAAAGTCCCAGAAGAAAAAGCTGCCCCACCATGCACAAACCACCCTCTCCCAGGCTCAATTTGTGCTCTGCTGCAGACCTGGCCAGGGCAGAGTGGGTCAGAAAACCCACAAGCTTCTTCCTCCCACCAGAGCATTTCAGAGGGCCGAAGGAGGGACCAGTCCTATTTTATCTTAGCTACTGATATTGCAGCTTTTGCTAGCTCAGGCTCATATACTTTGAGAGTGACACTCCTGAGAGCTAAACGCTGTCCTCGGTTTCATCACACAAAACTACAGTTTTCAAGGACTCGGTGGAAAGCAGCACTGAGCCTTGACTTTCTGCTTTAAATGGGTCACGCCAAGAAGCAAGGGTTTAACATGCTCTAGAGCTCAGCTGCTATACAGGTGCAATAAAAAGAGCCCCTCCAGATTAAATTTCTCATTTTTAATTTTTCAGTGACCTAATTAGTTAGTCATAAAAGAACTTTTGATTACATTTGCATCAACCAAAAAAGTCTTTCAGGTTCAGATTTATTATAATGCGTTTCCCCACATTAAAAAAGAAGACTCTTATTTAAAGGTACTAATTGAGGGCACTACAAAATAGGATCAGAAGTCTTTGCCTTGTTATTTCAAACACTGGAACAACTGATGTTTAAAAAAAGCTTCTGATCCAGCTATGTACATGTTAAAAGCAGACAAAAATAGCAAGCTTCTTGCAGACGGTTCTTTTGCACTCATCTCTTCCTGCAGTCCAGGCAGTGGCACATGGCCAAAGCAAGATAGGTTAAATTTCTTATATGCAGTCTGCAAATAACATGGTTCCAAACACGCAAACCAAGTGCTTCCTTCAGGCAGTAAAAAAACCCACAACTTTTATAAATAGTTTTCTTATGAAACAAGTCACGCATCAACTTTGTGACTGGGAAATAGTTGGATTCTGTCGGTTTTGAGAGATGTCACATAGATGCTGCACAGGTGCTGACCAAGCACAAGCTTGGTCAGGTCCAGTACCAGCAGTTACTGCACTTGATGGATAAAGAGAGAAACTTCAGCTGCACAGCATTCCCAACCTGGAACAAACACTTGCCAGACAAAAAGCTGGCTGGTTTTGTTTGTTAGACTCTCCACAGCAGTCAACAGGTAGTCTTACTGTTCCCAAATGGAGTCAGAGGAAACAAGGAAGGGGACATTTTGCAGGTGGAAGAAAACCAAGCAAGACACCACCACGTCAAAAACAAAACACCAAATTAAAACACTGAGGGAGATGTCTTTCAAGACCTGCCCTTCCTTCCTGCCTCCCTCACTCTCAAGAGCAGCTCAGTGTTTAGGAACTGCAAGGACAAGGGCAAAGAGGTAATATATAGGCCTTGCCTACCATTTCATAGGCAGTTTCATGCAGGTCTAGGCAGCTGCACAGTCCATCAGTTGGAGCAATATTACTTTTAATGATATTTCTATGTTACTTTTGTTCTCAAAAAAAGGTAAAAATATTTCTTCAAACTGATCTAAAAAGTTATTAACAAAAAATGCTCAGAGGAAGCAGGTTATAAAAACAGCATATGTAGAAAGACATTTGCAGGATCACTGGATCAGCCGGAACGCAAGCAGGAAAGCAATAGGGGTGTGTGTGTGTGTGTGTGTGGATAAGTAAGTTAGTCAGTCTCAGTTGCAGCCACAGCCATGAGCTGCCCCGGTTCCTTCCCAGGCAGGGATCCAGCTGCCCTGCCCTGGCTGAGTATCCCGAGTCCCTCAGTACTGCCGTTCTCTGAATCTTCTTCGCAACAGGCCCAGCAAGTAGAAGGCATTAGCAGCAGCTGTTACAAACCCAATGGCGCTGATTGCTCGGTTGGCCTGCAAAGGGAGAGCAAAAGAGAGACTGGTAGCACGATGAGTATATATATTTTTTTCCAGGCATGCTAATGATGACCAGGCAGACATAAATGAGAATTAATTGAATATGAGAGACATACGCACCTAATAAGCAGAACAGGACAGACTTCAGGGCTACACCCTTCAGCAAAAGGTGTTCAGCAAGAGGGACTCTACTTTAGCTTAGCCCATAGCAAACCCTGTGGTCCAGGGTCTCTGCAAGACTGGGGACAATGACAGTTTGGACTCAGTACCTGGGGCTCTGGGTTTCCTGACTATGACCCAGTCCAAGGACTCATAAAGGGAATTTAAGTGCATGATTTGCAAGGAAGGGCCATAACAAGCATGCACACAATTATCAGTGTTACTCACCTGCTCAGAGACCCTCTCTCCATAGCGGAGCAGTGTCACAAAGTGCTCGCAGTTGTTGCCAAGCAGGTCGTAGGACACTTCCTGGTCAATGTAGTACTCAGCACGCCGGATGATCTCCTCCATGGGCAGGGGGGGGTAGGTGTTGTCATACTTGTTGTTGATTTGGTAGGTGTCATTTCCCACCACATCCTTCAGGAGCTGCATCCTTACCCGGGCCTTTCTGCTGAAGACTGACTTGGCACTGGCGAACGACGATGAAGGCCCTTCATCTGGGAAAGGCAGAGTTGGCATGAGCCAGACTGGCCCCCTCCTGCCCCTCCAAGATCCCAGAGCAGTTTCTGCCTAGACATCCTATGTGCAATACCTGCCTGGAGGCCCCTGTGCACCTTGGTGTTTCCAGGGGCAACTAAGGACACAGGGGTAACCTGAAACGAACCTGTATGCAACCTATATACAACCCACAGACCACTGAGGACTGCAGTGTTCCCTAGCCACAGCTCTACCCCAGAAAAAAGATGTACAACCCCCTTTTCACAACCCTCTAGGGTCTACAGGCCCTCCTGGAGGGTAGTTCAGAGGATTTTCTTGTGTGGCAGAGAAAAATCTTGAGATACAACATGTCTATGCTTCACTGTGGATGGGCTCTTGAATCAGCCAAGGATAGACAGGCGCAAGGTCAAAATACAGGCCACTGTTGCTCCTGCCTTGCTCATTGCATCTTCACCTCGTGCTCATCACGATACTGCCAAGAAACCCAAAGCTGCTCAGAGCTGATTGCTTGCCCTTGGAACGAGGACAGGCTCCTGGATCAGTTCAAGACAACTTGCAAGCCTTACCTACAGGCGTCACATTGATGATGTAGCCATCCCCCAGGTAGAGGGCCCAGTGCTGATAAGCTGGCCGGAAAATCTCGATCAGGTCCCCAGGCTGGGGGTTCCCAGGGTTTGCTGCGCTGAATTACAGGAAACGAAACCATTAGGGCACAGCACCGGCCACCTGCAACCCACTCAGCCCACCTGTGACATGTCCTGTCCAGTGGCCAGCAGAGACCGTCCAAAGGATGCCCCCGTCCTGCAGCTCCCAGGGCTGCCAGCTGGCAACAGGCTGACATTTCGTTAGACATGGCCACCACCCTGGGGAATCATTGCAGGTGAGGGGTGAAGCAGTGTGGCTGTGCAGCAGCACCTCCTGCCACTGCAGGCTGGGACAGGATTGAGAGACCAGCCTTGTGGTCTTGATCTTGAAGGTTGGACTTGATGATCTTGAAGGTCTTTTCCAACCATAATAATTCAGTGGGTCTATGAGTCTGTCCCACGCTGCGTGTCCCTGCAGCCCACAGCACAGTGCGGTGCCTCTGCCCCATGGCAAAGTGCACAAGAAGCCTCAGTTATTCGTGCTGCCCCCCCTGCTGCAAGACTCCGACTTGTCCCTCCCTACCCAGTCCTGCTCTGTCCTTTGGAGGCCCTGCTCAAGCTGCCACAGCTTGTGCTGGCGCTGGGCCAGCTCTGCTGCAGGGTCACAGCACCCTAAGGGCCCCCGGGATGCAGCTGCAGGGCTGGGGACAAAGGGACATCTGCGGGGGTGCAGCGGGGATGCTTTACAGCACTGCGGATGCTCGTGCAGCTGGGGCCAGTGCCCCACAGCAAGGGGACACCCCAGGCGCTGGGCAAAGCCAGGCCTGCCACCCCGCAGCACTCATCCCTCACCAGCACCGCGAACGGGGCTCCATCCTGCTGCCAGCCGCCCGCTCCTACCCCCTTGGACCTCCCCTGCACCCCCCGGGGCCCTGCTCACCCCCAGCGCCCGTCCTGCCGCGGCTGTGCCCGGGCTCCCGCTGTGGGCCGCGCCGGTGCGCGC
>NW_010577764.1:487260-511763 GCF_000705375.1 Tinamus guttatus
TGCTGTCTCGGGGATGTTACAGAGGGGGAGTTCAGTGTAAATTCAAATTGCCGTTTAGGGAAAAGAGGGCTTTTCATGTCTTTCATACTGTGGCCTAGGGGTTCCCCTCAGGACATGAAAGTGCTTCCTGGCCTCAGCTTGTGCCCAGCGCGAGCCTCGGAGCAGAGGGGCGGAGGAGGAGACGGCCAGGGCGCAGAGAGCGGAGGTGGCTGCTGCCTTCCCCGTGCCCTGAGAAGGGGGCGCGCGGCCCCTGTCAGGGCTCTGCGCTTGGGGTGCGCTGAACTAACAAGTATATTAGGCACAGCGTTTTGAAAGTGAGGTGAAGGATCAGATGGTTTATAGCAAGATGAAAAGATCAGAGCAGCAGAAGGTCCGAACACATGGCTGTTCTTGGTAGCCTCACTGTTTGGCCTGGCATTGCCAGAGACAGACAGCAGTAACACTGAGTGGATTTGTTCCCTTTCTGGCTTCTGTTGACATGCAGTAGTTAATCCAGTGAAGCACTAATTTGCAGTTCTGCTTTGTGTAGCACCTCCTGTTTCAGGTCTGAAGTATTTACAAGGCTTTGCAGTGGAAAACCAAGGGAATTCTTGTGGTATCGAAATAGCAAAGTGTATCCATGGAAACAGAGGAATCTGCTTTACATGGATAAATACAGGCCCTATTGCATGAAAGTGCTCGGGCTGTGAACCTGCAGGGTAGAGAAAGAGCGGCCTTTGCCCCACCTGCTACAACAGAAGGGGAGCACAGTCAGCACCACACAACATTCACAGAATTGCGCCGTTAGCAAGTGTGAGAGAGCCATAGGAAGCTCCTGCCGAACAGGCAGGAAAGATGCTTTTATAAACACTATGAAATTTCAGCATAAGGTTATCAGTTGATTTGTGCACAAATAATTCTCTCACGCTGATGAATTTTCATTATATAATGAGGTTGAAAGTCCCTTTCCATTCACATCCACCCCTCAATAGCTGTGTGTTGTTCATGTGTGGACAGCTGGCACATTCTTGAATGGCCTAAAATAAAATTCCTTTTATCCACCTAACCGTTCATGGGGGTTACAAATACTCTTCTGGCTTGTGGAAAGCATGAGTTTATGGGTACAAGAGAAAGGGAAAGGGAGAAGGTGCAAGTAAATAAGAACTGACATTACAGAAGAAAAACTGGGAAGCCCACACTGCTCCTTACCTCTAGGATAATCAAAAGGGAAGCTGCAGAGAACTGGAAAACAATCAGAGAGACCATAATGAAACTTCTCTTATGCCTTAAAGGCTTCACTTGTGGCATGAGACGATTATTTAGGGCTAGCACAAGGCCAAGGCACTATCTCATTCCCCCAAGCTAGGTAAGAGAGGTCTGTCGTGGGTGTCTCTCACACTACGTGTAATTTGGCCTTGCCACAAGCAGCTTTGATATTCTGCTTTTGGGGGTCTTAAGCATGGATTTAGAATGCAGGTGATGCAGAGCTGCAATCAGGCTATGGCACTGTGGCAACTTCAGAATTTGCAAAAATCCCTTAAGGAAATCAACAATCTTCCTCAAAACAAGAACTAACCCCTCAGAAATCAAATAACGGGATCATGTTCTTCAGAGGGTGTCTGTTACAATTTGCTTTGTACCCACAGGCACTGGGGTGATGACAGTCTTCATTACTATCTTCTCCCTCCTAATCATAAGGAGGAAGCTGTTGTTCAAACAGCCCAGGACTTCCATGTGGGAGGTCTCATCCCTTTTACTAGTCTGTCATCAGACAGTCTAGGTGTCTTCATATAGTTTTCTCTCCCCAGATGAACATCCCTTCTCAGAAGAGGAGAAAGAACTATATAGTCTTTAATAAAAATTTGTAGTCCTTCACTTCATTATAGGCTTACACTATGAGTTTTAGAAGAGTGATTTCAAAGGTCTTCAGCAAATGCAGCACTTTATTTGGAATTTTTTTGTTCTCAAACTATTAGAGATATTATTAAAATACAAGATAATAAAGTTATACAAATAAATGTGAAAAAAATGTTAACTGTTAATGTTAGAATATGGGTTTTCGTATTCATTTTGATCAAATGCAGTGTTCACTACGCAGCCATAATCTTGCTCGTGTACTCTGTCATTCAGTGTGTCTCTGGAGCGGTTGGTTCAAAGATGAGTTCCCAGTTTTGGCTGTTCTCTCCAATGTAAGCGTGCCTGTCTTCCTTCTGTCAAAAAAAAAAAAACAGCTTTAATTTCTATTTTTAACTGTAGTGGAAGGCCAGAGACTGGTGTGAGTATGGATAAACAAGCATGAATGAAGCCAAATTTTGAAGATTCCTAAGCTTTGTGATAGTGATCCATAGACCTTATGAAATAAAAATGGCACATGTTGATTCCTGTAGACAAAGGTTAGTTTTCCCTTATATTCCTCAAATGAGCTCCTGAATGCTCCGGTTCCTTTCTGGTCCTGCCATTGTGTGACTGGTGGGAGTTCTGGGGTATAGAGGTACCAGAAGGTGTTTATGTGTTTTGTCTCTGTGGGATGTAGCAGAGCTGGTAAAGGCCTTACCTGAACAGGTATACTGCAGAGGAGATGAGAATGAGGACAACAACAGCACCTGCCAAAACTCCCACAACAATGGCAGCTGTATAGTCCTTTTCCTCTGGTGTTTGATCTGTAGCTGTTTGATCTGAAGAAGAAACAGGATCCTTGTCAGTGAAAGCTGACTAATGCAAACAGAAACTTTTTCTTAAGTGCCACGCTGCAATCTGAGCAATGAGCAAACATATCTGGTTCTAGTCAGAGGTATCCATGTGGCATTTTGGATTATTTTCTTTGAAGTAGACGCCAGCCTCTGTCACAATTTCAAGCCTGATGCTTGTTTCAGACTTGAGCCAGAGCATGAGCTGACATGTAGAGAAAGTGAATGGCTGGGGACTGTGGGCTTCTAGGGTAGGTTTGGCCAGAGCAGACTCATGTAACAGTAAGACATGTCCCCTCAGTCTGTGGTACTCGGGGGCAATCCTTACTCTGAAGAACATTGTCAAGGACTTGTCTTGAACTACATTCAGCAGAAAGGTTTCTGGGTAAGCCTCCACCCTGCCTTCAATTAAATCACAAAATGCCAATTAAGAGCTATGATGAAGTCCTAATCTAACACCTGCTTCTCTTTGTGTGTAGTGCTGCCAGTGAAATCCAATATAATTTTGTTACCTATCCGTTCAGTCCCACAGGTATCTCCTGTGTACAGTTCTGTGCATTCACAAGAAAACGTGAGAGAAGTATCATTGGTAGTCTCAGAGCAAACTCCATCATTCTGACAAGGACTTGGCATACATGGTCCACCTAGCAAAAAGGAAGAAGAAACACTTCAGAATCTCAGATAATCCAACACTGAACTGCTCTTGGTTAGCTTACACCGACTCTAACCTATGCTAGATATTCTCCATGTTGCTAAGGACAATTTTTTATTTCATATGTGATGACACGAGTGGAAGAAACAAACACTTTTTCTAAGATGAAACATCACAACAAGATCCCCAGTATATTTATAAAGGGATTTTCTTCTGTTCAGATTCTGTTGCCACTATCTCAGACTCAGTGATCTTTAGGGCAGTGATGAATCTGCTGCCCTAAAAGCAGTAAGTCAAGACGACTTAGTGCCAAAACAAAGTGACAGGGTAGTTGACTTACTTCTGTAGCATCCGCGAGTATAGTTTGAAATGCCACAGATATCTTCACCTCCACACACTATGTTAGAGCAGGAGACGCTGGAGCTTTCTGTGCAAAGGCATGTCTGAGAGCAGTCATCAGTGGTGAATGTTTCTCCAATCTGGAAGACAACAGTTAAATGTTATAAAACATCAAATAAAATCAGCCATGAAGACATGAATGGAGCACTGGGGACCCATGCTATTCTCTTCAATACTTTTCCAAAGAGAAACCTGTGAGATTATGAAGCTGTTTAATCTGTTTAGTCCTTCAGCTAGGGGAAGATACTCTCTACCCTTCAGGCTCTCTCGTTTTCAGTCTCTCTTCATGCTACAATCAGCTTTGCAGAAACTCAGCCCTGCCCCTACCACCTTCGATAAGGGCAGGGACCACAGTGACTGGCAGAATTTCTCTATAACTGGTTTACTGTAAATTTAAGAGCCTATTAGGCCATTGTTTAGTCGTAAACGTAAAGAATTAACATGGAGGTCACAGTGTAATCACATGCTTCCCCCATGTGCCTGACCTGAGTTTTCTGACAGGCAGAGATTCAGAGGCATACCAAGTGCTCAACTTGCTCTCTGCTTCCTCTAGATATGAGAATACTGTTAAACAAATTGCTCTTTGTTTCTAATGCAAACCTGCACACCGAGGAGAATGAAGAGATTGTCAAAATACTTAGCAGGAGAAAATATTGTTTGACACTGTGGAAGCCATCTACCTCACACTGTACTTATGAGGTACATGACACCATACCTCATAATATTTGTCAAGGTATGTGCATCCACACTGCCTGTAAGGCACGCAGTCAAAACCACTGAGAACATAACCAGGGAGACATTCACAGCCTTCAACACAGGGCGAGTCGCACTCAGAGGGGCTGGTTAGGTCAGCGCAGGACGCTGGGCACGCGGACATGCAGGAGCTGTAGTTGCTGTTGGCAGGACACTCCATTGCTGTAAGAATCAGGAGAATGTAGTTAGTTATAACAGGCTGCTGTGTGTTACTCACACATTGTCTTTTCAGCACCAAAAGATGTTACTATTTTGTAAGAGGCAAAATGCTGAATACAAATACATGGAGATAATCGAAAGTTGAATTTCAAGCACTGCAAAGTCAGGAAACACACAGTCAACAGTTATCTGCGTGCCGTATCCCACTTGTGGTGTTCACTGATCTCAAATAATTTCTCACACACCCAGGATAGCCATTCCTGTAAATAGGAGGTTTCATGGTTATGGGAAGTGTTTTTGTTGTAAATTCATCAAACTGTGGGTGACAAGCAGTTTGTGGAAACTCTCAGCTTGAAAAAATACTTAGGGAAAAGAAGGTTTGATGTTATTTGTGAGATTTATTCCTGCATTCTTAAACCTAGGTGATGCGGGGGGTTGTGCTGCATCTATTCTGAAATCTTGTACACAAATAATAAAAAATAGTAAATTTTGTAGATTTAAAGAGATTGAAAAGAAATGTCTTGAAAGCTTTCCTTCATATTTTTCACTTGTGAGAGCACCAACTCTTTTCTCTCACAGAAGCTCTGACTGCTCTGCTTTCCTAAGTAAATTTCTAGGCTGGAGCTTAAAGGTGAAAAGTCAGCATAAGATTCTGAGGAGAGGCCAGAAGAGCAAATGTGCATCCTAAACTGTGAACAGTGATTGCAATTCAATATGCTTTCAATCCCTGAGATGCTTTGATACATGGTGGCTCTGTAAAAAAAGAAGATTTTTTTTTTTTGAGCGAAACCCCAAAACTCAGATTTTGAGAGTCCTTCCTAGATAGAAACTATGTGTTCTGGTTCCTCCTGTACTTACAACAAAGTGTTTGTTGCCTCCAGCCTTCCACACTGATTCCTTGCTCCTGACAAGCCAGCACATACTGCTCCAGACTGCGACATAATGTAGCATTATCATCTCCTTCCACACACGTATCAAAAAGGCAGCTCCTGTGTGCAACATAAGAAATCATTTATTCCCAATAAATTAGTTATAGCTTACTTTTAACTGCTTTTTGCCCTCCCTCTGAGTTCTGTTTTCCTGTACCTTGATGACAACTGGCAACTACTTGGCATATTTGTGACTGATGAAGAATTAAGGTGGGGTGACTCAATACATTTCATCTGGTTCAAAAGGGAATATGTAGAAATTACGTGTGCAGTTCTTGTGGACAGCAAGATAATTACTAACTCACTAAATTCACTGGCTGTTTTTGGTACTTCCCCATGGAAGATACAAGAAGTGTCACTGCCAGCTTCAGCCCTTGTGTTTATAGCATAAGGGCTACATCTTATTATGCTGGAATTGCCAAAACGAATCTAATGGTGCCAAGTACTAAATTCTCAATGAATGAGAGTAAGAACTTTAGGCACACTGGAAATCACAACTTACAGGTGTAAGGTTTAATACTGATAGACATTATGGGGTCCAACTTATCCTTGATTCCTACTTAATATTCGTGAAACTGAAGATGCACAGCTCTTCTCAGAAAAAAAAAAAAAAAGATTTGGGGTGAACAGTTGTCTACAGCACAGACTTACGTGAGATAGAAATCGGGTGAGATGGTAGAATGGCAGTTTGCAAAAGGACCATTTGACTCTATCAGAATTTGACACCTAGAGGTCCTGTTTTGTTGTTCCAGTGTGCTTTCATCACAACCTTGGAAAAGCCCTGTATCTGGTTCCTCCTCCTCTTCTGTAGAGACATCTCGTCTGCAAATGAAAGCATTGTGAAACCACCAGTTCTCAGCACAGTATTCACAAGGTTACTCTCTAAATTGAAGATCACAAGAGTATTTCTGCATTTATGAAAGAAGTGACAGCTTATTTCTATCTCATGGATTATCATGAATGTAAGGGGACACATAAAACAAATCAATGAAGTACTATAACTGTCTCAGAGATTTGTTTTTCTTTAAACCAAAAGGCATAGCTGTAATTGTCCCTTTGGACATTTTGTATGACACAGGTTTCATCCAATGTCTCATTTCAATAAACCTTGAATCTTAGCCAAAATGATGCAGCTGCAGTAGGTCAGCCATTTCTGGGAGATGTGCTT
This sequence comes from Tinamus guttatus, assembly GCF_000705375.1. The sequence goes on from NW_010577764.1 coordinate 493,987, forward strand.
ACTTTCACTGAACAGCTGGCTGCATGCCTGAAGGCCTGGTGTTCTCTTCTAGGCATAGCCTCCAGAGCTTGCCTCTGCTTTTTACTGTTTTATTACACAAGTTTTTGCAGTTAGATAATGTCCTGTCAGCTAATGCAATTCCATTTACTTGCCAAAAATGTTCTGTGTGAGTGGCTAAGCAACCTCCAAAGGCCTTTCAAAACAGAGAAGGCAGAAAGAGGGAATAAAACTTAGTTCCCTACCTCTTTCAATTTGTGTATGGACCAATTAGTGCAGAACTGGCTTGACCACAAATACCACACTCATTTATACTAAAAAGATTATTCTGGCTTTCTTTGTACTGGCAGGAAAGAGAATATAGCTAGGAAAGTAAGGAAATCAGACTCTTAAGCAACTTCTAGGAGAAAATGTGAATTCATCTGGTTGGATTTCCAAAGTGTGTTCATCTTCCATAAGAAGGGATGACACTGAACCAGTATCTGCCTTCCCTCAAGCCCATTCAGCACAGTATCATTAACTGGCCAGGACCCATGAGCCCTCCCCAGACCTAAGCCATCACTGTGCCACGGTAGTTACAATGGCTGTGACTCCAAAGGACAGTGATCTGGAATAATGCAGTGATGGCTCAGGCCTCTCTTGGTTAGATAGAAGAGCACTGATAGTTCACCTTAGCAATGAGAACTACAAACAGAACAAGGCAGGAAGATGAAAAACAAGGCAGTATAGCAGTTATGTCTGGGTTTTAAATACGGCTGTATTCACTGATTTCCAGTGGCTGTGCCTACCATAGAAATTCAATAGAAAATGAAGTACCTGCGACGAGAGGCTGTTCTTTGGACAGGAACTTTCCAGCTCTCACCAAATACATTCACGTTCCTCACCCAAACACCATCGGGATTAGTGAAGTCATTTCTGTATATCCCATCAAAGTTGCCACACAAGCCTTCCACTCTGTTCTGGTAGGTGTTGGCCAGCTTTATTTCTAGGGAGATCAGAAGAAGAAAAGCCATTACATAGATATCTTTGCATATGGAAGAAGTGGAAATAAGTGTCACATAGCTTTTTCCAGGATCCAGAACAAGAATTAGTAAAGTGGCGTGAACCCTGTACACAGGAGATGAGCATAACACTGAAAACTGGCCATGCATGTATTCACAGAGCTGTTTCTTTGCTCTGCTGCAAGAAATGGATCATTAAAAAAAAAAAAAAAAAGTTTATGGTAGCCAGGAGAGTCTTTATTTAGCAGTACATCTCCATGCAAGTTCTCCTTGCGCTTACAGGTTACTATCCTGCAGCTAACTCTCAGAAATAACACAACTATATTCTGTTCTAAATCAGGAGTAACTCTGCTCTAATCTGAAGAGATGACATAGAATGAGCTGTATGTACATGACACAAATCCTGCTGACATGCACAAAGGAATGGACCCATTTGTAAAAGAGAATGTAAGGAATTCTGTGGGAGGAAGTATGCAGAAGCATACACTCACAGTTGAGAACCCTTCAATAGGTTACACATTGGCAAAGAGGCACATTTTGACTTTACTCCATCATCCTAATCAGTAATTTTAAGTGGTCTCCTTTTGCGTTTATCATTCAGGCTTTACTTTATATGAACAACCTTAGAACAATCTGTGTGCACATCCCATTTCTCCTAAATTCAGGCTGATCCAGACAAAGAAATGCCAATTTTGTAGATCTCTGGTTTCAGGGAGTCATTTTTGGTTTCAGTTTTCTGGAACTTCATATCATACTCACAGACTCATAGGATGAAGATTTCTAATTTTTTTCATTTTGGAATGAGAACATTTCTCAGTCTGTACATAAATATCTCCGCAGATTGTCTTAGCATCACTTACCTGCATTTTGATTGCCATCAAAGCTCACGTATAAGCCAAAATCTGTCTCCAGATAAATTCTTGTTGCTCTCTGATATATGCGAATACCTTCGTGAGGACGAACGGGGGGTATCACCCTCACACCATCCAACTAATAGGGAGAGAAAAAGTTAAAATTCATATTATATGGGACAAATTCAAATGTGGTTTCAGGACAGCAGGTCAATGCTACAAATGAACACTCTTCCTCTCTGGTTTCATGGTAAACATATTAGAAACCAGGAAAAAAAAAGAAAAGAAAAGGAACAGTATTTACTTTTTCAAAGGAATAAAGTCCTGTATGGAAAAAAGACACAATATTTTCATATCATCCTAGGAGATTTCTATTATTGAGCTATAAAATGTATATATGAGCTAATGTATAAGCTTATGTACTAATGAGAGTAAGGAAACACGAGTTTTACAAGCCTATTTTTCATTTTCCCTACCACTGATAAAAAAAATCTATGGCTTTATTGTAAGTCTTGGGATATTTGGTGTTTTGTTCCTAAATCTCTATTTTTTATTTGTTTGTTTTAAGTAGAATATATTACTCATGGTTATAGAGGGGAAAAAATAGTAGGTGCTTAAATCTAAACAAATACAAAAATTTTTAAAAAATAAATACTTCATGGCATTCTTTTCTAAAGCATTCCCAATTTTTAATCAATCAATCCCCATCACACTATGCTTGAGATTAGTACTTCAGCTACTATTATTTTTAAATCAGAAATGATTAGAAATTCAGCTCTGAAATGGATATTTTCTGCAATTCCCTTCAGTATTCTTTATTCTGTTCTTCACACCTCTAAAATGGGTGCTCTGATCCCTATTTACCTGCTTTTCAAAGAGACTGAGGAGAGAAACTTGTGTAAAGTACATAAAATATCGTGACTGTAATGTTAGTGTGCACCCCTTCTTACACCTATTGAGTTCAGGTACAGCTCTGCCTGCTCCACAAATTACTGCTAAAATACAGGTCAGCATCTGCACTCAGAATCATTCTTGCATCCCAAGTTAGATTTCCTTTGGATGATGATCCTAGTTCCATTACCACACTGCAGGATTCTTAATCTTTTGAGGTCTCTCTGGCACAGTCTTAGGAATTTTACTACAGCAAGAAGCTCTAAACTTCACAGTCAGTCCATCTTACAATAAATCCCTCTTAGCATTTTTTTCATGTCTTTACATTGCTCTCTATTTTATTTCCAAGTTTGCATGTTATTCCCCATTTCCTATTCTAATTAATAAAATGATGAGCTTAAGGCAGGAGCCACCCTTACTGTTTGTGAGGACTCAGCACAACTGACAACACATTTTTGGCTGCCCCATAGCACTGCTGTAAAAATACAGTTTCAATATTAAATGCTTCAAAATAGGCATTTATAATTCAAATTTGTTTTATACCAGGGGGATTGGAGGAGCATTTTGTCCATGCGCTGCAGTGAGAGACTTACCAGAACCTGCCTCTTCTGTCTGAAGCGCACCGTATGACCATAGACATTGATGAGAATCTCTTTGAGGTAAGTAATGTGTCGAATTAAAGGAAGAGGATAGTTCATGCCCTCGATGCTGAACTGTGTCAGAGTATCAGGTAGGTTAGGGATGGTTTGTGCCAGAATATACTTGTATTTCCCTTGGAAGTGGTGCACCAAGCCATCAAAGGTGGTGTAGTGTGGATCACCCATGATCCAGCATTTCTTAAAACCTAAAAGAAGAGAGTTTCATTACCCTCCAGTCTAAATGTCAAATCCTATACATGGACCAGTTTAATAAGGACTAGATAACAAAGTTTTCTGCTAACGTGCAGGTCTCTGAAAGCAAAGATGGGTACTTTGGCATCACCCTAGTGAATGGGTATCTGAGGGCTCTCAGAGGTATGGGTTTCATGTTCCACCACAATGTGAAATATGAAATTCTTGAAACATAAAAAGCACTTGATGTCACACTGATTACTTCTGAGGTTACTAAATTTATCACTAGGATCACCAGAACTAAAAATTAGATGTAGAAACTATTGTCTATGTATTTTGTTTGATAATTAAGTGCAGAGTCAATCATTCTTCAAGAACTAGGCTCTCCTTAAGGCTGCTGTGGCATCTCTGCAGTGGTATTTTGCCCAAATGGAGCACTGCAAAACTGCATTTCCATTGTTCTTGTACTGGTCACCTGTATGGTGAGACCTATGTTATACCGTTTTTCAAAATACAGCTGTAGAATCACTTGGCAACAAGCTATGTCATAAATATTCCAATTTACTTGTGGCATATGGGATTAAATGTAGCACAGCAAATATCTCCCAGAATCCTATCCAAAGGAGCTACTGGATGAAAAGCAACAAAGTTATTTGACTAGTATATTTACTTAATACCCATTCAGATCTGCTCTGTCCTGACTTTTAGAGCTTCATTTTTTTCTGTTCTCAAATCAGCACACAGTGAAGAGAAAAGGTTAATTGCCAGAGGATACAAAGATGTATCTGAATGTTATTTGTAGTAGATACAGTACAAATCTCTTTTCTTTGCAAACCAGTCAGACTAAACTGTCAATTTTCTAGAGGTAAATATATCTTCAAACTACTGTTTTGCTTCCCTCTAGAGATTGTGTGTCTTGTACTGGAACTTTCTGTTGTGAAAATTGAAGCCTTTTTGCATTCAGCACTGGCAGACCTGGCTGACCTCCCCTGTAAAAAGGCTAGAAGTGTCATGGAAGAAAGACTGGATACCTCTCATCCTTCCTCCTCCTTGAGCCTTCATGAAACACCAAATGAAGATCCCCATGCACATACCTGTTGGATTACACTTGTGTTTTCCATTTTTGATCACACAGGTTTCTTGAGAGTCACAGCCATAGTCCTTACATGTGATGACACCATTCTGACATTGGCATCTCTGAGCACAGTGTTGAGTTATCCAAGTTTCCCCAGCCTGGACACAAGTTGCAGCAAGAATATTACTGTGGTGCTCAGCTTTACAATGCAATAGAAAATGAATAGTGAAGGTTTTGGGGGCTGGCTAGATACGATTTGTCCTGCTGCTTGTTCCACAACTGCCTAATCCAGGCATAATCTCTCCAGAAGCCTGGGAGGTGGGGAATCTCAGTCCATTTGCCTTACTGAGTATCTTGAGAAGAGACAGACTGCCTGAATAACTCTGATCAAAGTACTGGTCTCCAATATGTCTCAATTTTGGCCTCGTATGCAAAGCACCAAGCTTTTGCAGTTGCTCCTAACTTAGCCTGCAGCTTTTTCTACCCAGATCAAAGATACCTAATGATTTCTCTCTCTCCCATTCGGTCAGGAAGCCAAATCTTCACAGGTTTTGCAGACAGAGATTTGTTCCACAAACTACTTACACTGTAGTAGTTGTCGTCATCATCCCTGCAGCCACAATTGCTCAGAGGTACACACTTGCCGTTACTGAGCACATAATTATTATCACACTCACAGCCCTCAGTGCACTGTTCTGTCTTCTCACAAAGGGAAGAGGCAAAAATGTCATTGCATGTTGATGGGCAGGGGGAAGCACAGTCTGTGTAATGGCTGTGGGTTGAACAGGGCAATGCTGTGTGTGGGTGAAGAAAATAAAAACAGTGTTACTAAATACACTTAGAAACCACAACTGCAAACACCTATCACTGCCTGAAAGCTAGAACTTGGCCTGCAAAATGGCAGTGTTGGATTGCATTTTAATAGACAATTTTGATGGTACGATTTTGAATTTTGACCTTAACAAAACAAAAACAAAACACACACACAAACAAACAAAAGAATAATTCAGAGAATCCTTCTGGAGCTGTTGATTCAGTTCTATTACACATGGGTCTCAGCTGGTGGTACCTGGATAATTCAGATTCACAATTCCAGCTCAGTGTTGCAAATGCCTGTTTGGGCACTGCTGAAAATGTGAGTCATTAGGGCAAATGCCTTAAGAGTGCTCAACCCTCCAGCAACATAAGGCATAAGGTGTTAATTAAGCTCCTTTAACCAAGCGGACAAATCTTCACTCAGATGCCAGTCTTCATTCAGATCACAGTGAACAGTATTGAGCCCTTTGTTCTAATACAGTATTCCAATTTCTTCTAATCTTCTTGTTATACTATGTCTCAATTTTAGACTCACTGCAATATCTCACAATATCTATCTGGCTACTAAAACTATTCTAACTCCACATTACTTCCCACAGCTTGTCTAGTTCTAAGTTACCACTGGATGTAACTCAACATAATCAAAGTTCAGTGCAGCAATGAAGTCATAAAATCACAGATAATAGCATTGCATTTTGTGAGGATTTGAATTTAATTATCTTTTACATAATTTGTCCAGCTAATACTGCTAATTAATTTTCATGCCAATTAAATTGCATGCCATTAGTCATCCCAGGTTTTAATTTTTCATTCGCTTGTGCACTTACGACAGAATGTGCTGTTCCTCCATTTAATGATGATTCCTTCATTCTTACAGGTGTCCACATAAACTTGAATTATGTCACAGAGAGTCGACATCATGCCATCGTACTGGCACATGTCATAGGTGCAGATCTGTATGAAAGGTTCAGGATTGACCAGATTGTGGCATGGTGTGAATTTGTCTGATTTTAAGACATTACATTCGCTTTCAATGACTGGTTTGTTCTCAGCAGTGCAAGGAGGAAGATCATCATCTCTTGAGTCTGAAAAACAGCTACATGAAAGCATAAACACAGTTAAATTTGAGTGTCAAAGACATATGTAAAACAGACTGAAAGTGGCAAATCTGATCCTGAGAGGTATTAATAAGCAGCCTTGCAGAATCTGATTTGTGACTTGATTTATTGTTACAGGGAAGATATAAAAAGTTTAAAGGTTTTAGATGCTTATCTGATCTTTCCCTGTCTCTTTCCCCATCTCTCTGGGCCCTGAATGCACTAACAGACCTTACTGGCCCTGACCAGTCCTTCCTGGAATCTCATCCCACACAGGCCCACAGCCCAGAACATCACTTCGGCCCAAACTGGAGCGGTCAGGCCCTGTGCCAGCCATGCCGTAGTAGTGCCAGTCTCCAGCTTTGCCACAGCCCTGTCTCTACCTGGCCACAGGCCACACTGATCTGGACCCTGACGAGGCTGACTGTCCGACCAGGCCTTGGCCTGGCCCTATTACCGTGGCCCTGTTTGGACATGATGGGGCTGTGTCTGACCCTGGCTAACCCCACTGGGCCTGATCTGGCTCCTGACCTGCTGACTGACTGCTCAGCCTGGCCTTAGACCCCATCACCATGGGCCTGCTAAGCCATCCCTGGGCTCTGTCTGGCCATGGTTAGCCTCATTGAACCCGATTCTGACAAGTGAATTGACTTCCAGCTTGACTTTGGACCTGTCACTCCGAACTTGTCCAGTGATCTGGACTCTCAGTTGACCCGGCTGCCATTCCTCATCTGCCCTGCTCCCCTTACTCAAGTGCTGTGGGATGGTCTCTGGTTGGTGATGCTCCTGTATGGCAAGCTGTGTTATTATGCTCAGCTCCCCATCTCCTTCTCGTTGCTGGTTCTCGTTGCTCCCCAACACCATAGTTCTGCTCTAGCTGTTTTCAGTGTAAAATAACCATAGACTATGCCCACACTGTGGACTACCTCAAAGCCTAATTCCCCAAGTGTGTACATCAGAGGTGGGTTGTGGTTTGCTTCTGGCCTGTGCAGTGGTTTCCTATGTTGATGGCTTTTGTTAGAGCTTCACATGGAAGAAGAGAGAAATCTCACATGCACTACCTATGTGTTGCAGAGTAGCAAAATAGGCAAAACACGTTAAAGGAGACTGTTTGTCAAAGGAACATAAGAAATATGAAAAGAAGTCATATTTACCCTGCATCACTGTCTTCTTCCACTTTCCAGCTATTTCCAAACTGTATGACATTAACAACTGTACCATTGGGCAAGGTCAGATCATCTTCAGGTTTGTCATTGAAGTTACCACACATACCATGTACCTGCAAGTGAAGAAGAATTGTATTCTAAACATTATCTGTTCTACCTCAACTTCCCCGAGAACTATTAATTGACAATGGAATAACATAGCCAAATCATTATTATAAAAACATATTGTACCAAATGCTTCAGATCCATTCACTAGTGTCTGTCTGCATCAAGGGAGAAATAAAGTAGATAGATACTGCAATAAATTTGTGGTCCCCTAAGACTTCAAGCTATTTAATTCTAAAATCACAGTGTATTTCTTGTAGTTAATTGTCAAGTACTCAGCCAGCTGGGTCATTTTATCTCCCTATCTCTACAACACAAAGAAATAGTTATTTACAAGACAAAAAGAAAAAAAAAGACTTATGTGTTACAATATCTGCTCCAAAAGGGATACAATAGCAAAATGCAAGAAGAGAAATGAAAAGTCAATACACAAGGCAGCAGTTTTGAAACAGTGGCTGTACGCTTACGTATTAAATCTTACCTTTGAGAAGTAAGACTGTGGGAGGGTGATTTCCAGATGGTGATCACCATCATATTTCACTACCATACCGAAGTCAGTTTCCACTACAATATATGTGCCAACATTGCCAATGGACACGCCTCGCAGACGGTTTTCTACTGGAGTGTAGACTCTCTCACTGTTCAACTGGAGACACAAGTCATTTGTCAGTACACTCTCCTGTGAAGGCTTTTCTGCTCACATTTTGTATTCCTTGTAGGGTTACAGACTTCCCAGTGGTATTTTCAACTGCTTGATAATTCCACCATTGTGCATTCCAACTACGGTAACTGAGGAGAACTGGGCAGGATTCAGAGCCTAAGACCTTACCAGGGAACTGTAAAGATCACTGGTTTTGAGCAAACACCTACCCTCCCACAGGATGATGTTCAGCCTAAGGGACTTCCATGTATCCCAGACTAACACACTAGGACTGACTCTTCCTCTGCTTGCCCAGACTAGCTATAGATGATTGAATCGATAACAGCTATTGAACTTGGAAACGCAATCCTTTAGTTAAGGCAGAAGTTCTAATAGCTGGAGACTCTGGCCTCCAGCTCCAAGATACTGCTTGAACAACAGTATCAGATGTCTTGGGTAATCAAGAGAAATTCAATTTCTCCACAATATCAAGTTAATTGAGGTGTCCACAAATGTTAACAATATTTGTGCATGTCACTTAGCAAATGTGAAGATCGTTTTTTGTACAGCTACTGCTTTGAGCACTTTTTGCAAGAATTGAAAGATCACCAGCACCTACCAGGATTCCTTGGCTTTTCTGAAGGGTGATTCGTACATTATATACATCTATGTAGACTTCTTTCAGGTATGTGGCCCCTCTTTTTCCTCGGTCTTCATTCTTGCCACGGATGGTTACAGGAGTGATACTGTTATTGTTCGATACCTCAACCAGGGTGTAGGTGCAGGTACCCACAAAGGTGTACATCACCCCATCAAAAGTGAAATAATGGGGATCTCCTGCCACCTGACACGTTCCTTGGCCTGAAGATGAAAAAATGTATTCAATGACTTTTGGTTGTATTTCATGACTGGCTCAGCTGACCAAAGACATTTGCATTAGTGCAGGAACCTGCTCCTGACAATTATTATGTGGGAAAACTTTCATTATCACGTATCTCATGATTATGCCAGTGACATTTATATGGAAAACAGAAGTTTCTGGCGGAAAGTGTTTCTTCATTTTTTTTTTGTTAATTATGTACAGATTGATAACTTGGCATAAAATGAACCTTTTTAGCCATTTTTATGTGCAGTTATAGCTATGAGGTATGTTAGTTGGGAGTAACTCACAGCTTTTCTACTTGATAGTATGTAAATACATAATTATACATCTAAATACACAAACATATTTAAGGCCCTTGCAACTATCCTGACTCTCATAATTGCGGTTCTTCTCAATTTCCAAACGTAGAGCTTGTAGCACTGGTGGTTTGGGACTAGGATCTCAAAAAGAACCCATGTGATCTTGCAAGCTTTTGAGCAGCATCAGTTCATACTGATATCCACTACAACAGAATGGAATTAGTGCTTGCAAGACACATCATCTGTCTTTTCATCTCTTAGCTCTAGCAGCTGTTTGTTGGGATTTTGCCAGGACATAGGGAAAGGTGTCTGTGGGAAAGCTAGAAGGTGCAGAAGATTCTAATTACTGAATTGACGCTGACAACCAGTTGCAGGAAGGACTTACCATTGGAGTGACAGCCCAACACACCATCCTGAACACTGCACTCCTCTCGCACCCCACACTCCCAAGGTGTGCAAACAATGTTGTTATTCGCCTTACAGGTACAGCGTTCAGTGCAGGTATTGTTGGTGAACCAGCTTTCATCCAGCTGAGAGAAAAAGAAAAGTGTAGAAGCAAATTCTATAAGATGACTGGAAAGATTATACCACAATGGGTAATCATATTTCTAGTATTTGAATGTCAATGATATATTTATGTGGCACATGATCATTATGGCCACACAGTCCACTGATCAGGAAGGCTGCCAAAGTGAATTTCAATTTGTCTTTTATTAACAGTGTAAATAATAATTTTGTTAGTGTTATGTTAGTTGTTAGTCTTTATAATTCCACCCCCCCGCCCCCGGCTTTTCCAAATGCATTTGGATAACTTGCCTGGTAGTAATGGTTTTTCTCATCAACACATCCACAGCTGCTTTCTGGCACACATAGGTCTCCACTCAAAACATAGCCCTCCTTACAGAAGCAACCTTCCACTGGTAAGGAACTGCAGGAATCAGCTACTGAGATATTCACACAGGTAGAAGGACACCTGGTACCACAGCTGTTGTAGACACTGCCTCCAGGACAGGACATTGCTAGAGACAAAATAAAAACAAGATCACTCAGAAGGGCAAAATTGTATGAAAAAAATGATGGTGCATTCACTGTTTTCTCTTGGAAATATACTGAAATTTGCTGTTCAAAAGCGTAACATTGGAGAGTGTTGACTACCAAGGCTTTTCTTGCACTGTGAGATAATGGATGATTGTAAGATGAGGTAAACAGACAAAGAAATGAGAGCCACCCTGCACATCAACTCACGTAGGATCTTAAACCATCCAGCCTTGCTTTGAGTGTAATGCCTGAGTGTGATTATACAGGCCTATTTGCACTTGGTTCAGTAATTTTTTTTTGAGAATTAAAGACATACAGATCTGCTGATGAGGGTATAGCTTGCACCGTTCTGTTTTTGGCTAACCTTAGTATTTAAGTGGAGGTTAAGTAGGAAAGGAGAGCTGCCTGGTAGCCTATTGGAAACAACTTTGTCAGTGTTCTAAGCTCTGAATCTCACTAATAAATAGCAATAGGCAGCAGAGAGGCTACGGACTATAGGAACTCTGAGAACATAAACCCCTGTGTTTCACCATCTTCCTAAGCAGTTACAATGTGCACAGCTGTGCCATGAGGGATGCAGTTTGCTGAGGAACAGCATGCAGGCTCATCAGAGCCCTTTGTGCCCTGGCCTTCCACCTGCGAACACAAAGGAGAGAGCTTGGGAGGAGTTGGTCACAAAGCTTGGGCTGGCCAGAGCAGCCATGTGGCTGCAGGAGGGACCCAGGCTTTCCATGGGCAGTGGTTTTCACATGGATCTAAAACTCATTTTTAACAGTATAGTGAACAATGATGGGTTTCATAGAGCTTTGTTTTGAACCACAGCTCTACAGGCTATAGGCATTCACTGATTAAATAGCAGATGTCCCCCTTCCCGAGCTCTGTTATTTCCTTGGTACTCAGGTCACTCAATTAAAAATGAATCTCTTCATGTAGTACCTGATATGGCCCCATTACTGTAGTTACTCTTTGAACAGATGCCACATATTTAAAAATAGAACTAAAAATCAGACTTTTATCTTTCATCTCAGACTCCTGAGAAAATATATTATGCTCTCATATCCCTCCTGCTCACAGTAAAATTTTGTTTCTATTATTCAAAGTATACTCCTCATGGAAAACGTTACATCCTACAGAGATCTTCAAGCATTTGCCCATTTATGTGATCTAAAAAGCTTAAATTTCTGTCTACACTCTATCATAAATCACCACATGTAATTCTCATTCACTTCTGCCCCTGTAGCAGGACCTCTTAGTTCTCTCAGACAATTACAGGCAACTTCTCCAGCTATCTAGTCAGAGTACTTGCCTCTTGTCAGGTTCCCAGCTGAGTTTGTATTTGAATTACTGATGGAGAAAATACTTGAGAGTCAGTTCTCTTAGTGTGACTGAATAATTCTCTTCTCTATAACCATAATCAAGCCCTAGATCTTTAGGCTCTAAGCTATTGCCTCAGAATAGGGAGTTTGAATGTCCATATCCTTAATCTGTTTGGGTGTTAGAAGCTAATTTCTTGCTCTGTCTCTTTTTATGTGATGTCCCTGTGTGCTATGCCCTCCCAGCACTGACTCACTGGGTGCTTTAAATCAAAGGTCATTCAAAAATCACAGTAATTCTTTTCCCATGTGGAGCAACTCCCACGATCTCTCAGTAATTTTTATGGTTTGGCTTCAATGCCTGTTGGGCCAGATTTGGCTACAAAAGACTTAAAGATCAGGTTTGCACTCTTGCAGTGGCTATCAAGAACTGAATTGCAATATGTGCTCCAGAACAATTAGACCTGAATGTATCCAGAAGTTCATGAGAATTAGTGTTTTATATAAATACTGGAATAATACTGAAACTGAAGCAGGCTCAAAAACATGACAAGAGACAGACTATACTCAAGCATTACAATTATTAAATGACATACATGTAGAAGAAAATCTACATACATTGAAAGTTTAAACAGGAAGAGATATTTATAAACCACAGTACTCACGGCAAACTGTAGTATTTCTCCACTCTATGCATATCCCAGCATTGGTACATGACTCAGCATAGGCCTGCAGTCCATAGCATAAGGATGTTGCTTGTCCCCCAGTGAAACACATGTCATAAACACAGTTTTCAAAGAAATTCTCTGGAGGCACTTTGGCATGACAATCCTTGAAGATTCCTGAGTAAACCAACAAAGACACATTAAAGTATAGGAAAAAAAAGAGGGGATTATAAGATTCATTAGCACCACTGCCTATTCTGTCCTAAAAAGATTTGTATAATTTATATCAGGCTAACTTTACTTAGTAAGCCATACCAACACATGAAACTGAGCACATAGAGTTGGCCTTCTCTACCATCCCTGTTTCTTGTTTTTGCATGAGTAACACATCATAGCTTACATAAATCAAGAGTTGGTGGCTAAGCAATCCACTATTTCAAGATACCTGCAGGAGGCACAGAGGGTCTCTAATTCAGTGAACCTCTAGAGAATACGATAAAGTGTCTGTAGTACATACAATGTCAGTACCCTCTGAACTTTTTCTCTGAGAAAGCAGAGTACAAGTATATTATAAATCAAACAGCGACTATGAGTCTGTCATCATTGTTCTCAGATCTTTGTGGACACAGGCTTGTCTGAACAGCTGACATATCATGACCAAGCAGGTATGAGTTTTGTGGTGGTTATTGGTACTAGACAGTTCATATGCCTCCAATGTGAGTTCAGAACAATGGGTTGAGGAGAACAGAAAATATAAGCTGCAACTTGCAGTGCACTTCATCATATACCTCAGAAAACTACTAAAATACCACCTGCTGGATCTGTGATCATGCCACATGTTGTGTTCTTCTTTGCTTCACTCTCCAGCACAGGGTCACACTGCTCTTCTGTCCCAACAGAGCATCTGGGTAAAGCAAGGATAATAAGGTCTTTGTTTCATAACTCTTAGCATCAGGTTTTAGGGGAAGATTGGCACGTGATACTTCTGCACAACAGTGAGTATTTTGTTAGTCACAAGACTTTAGCCAGCTTCTTTGAAAGGCTGATGTCAGCTTTATCACTGAATGGACTCCATTTTTGATGCCTTTTGGAATATTCAAAGGCTCATTCTTAGCTGAACTAAGCTAAGCTGAATGATGAGATCCAATAAGTTATGATTTCCAAGCAGGGAATCGGAGTGAAGCTGTCTCTTACTCTATAGACACTTTCTGCTTAAGCGCAAGACTTAAAGCACACACTCCCTCTTCTCATTCACTGTATAACATAAATGGGAACTCCCAACTTCAAATGGGCAGCTGAAAGGTTTTTTTCAGATGCAAAGTGGTGCTGTGTGACAGAGCTGGTGATTAGATAGCCATTAGATTTTACATAATTTAATTAGAAAATGCCATGAGATTACACTCCTGTACATACATGGTGTTATTCTCAGGGACAAGCCAGCTTTCTCCAAGATCAGTGGAACTACTTGCAGTATCTCCATTGGGCTTTATGTTGTCATCATTTGGATCACCATTGTAATTGCCTGTGATGGTAAAAAGAGGTTTATAGGACATATAAATTTTAAATCTGTAAAAGAAAGTTAATTTGTAGCTTATAAAATCGACTACAATGAACTGCTGAGAATATAAGTACAACATCAATGTGTACTAGACAAAATAAGAAGAGCTCAGTTGTGTTTTAGACTGTGACTGATGACAGATGACCGGGGCTATCTTTCAGACTTGTGGACTTGAAGCAAGGAGACTGTAAATTATTATCTAACTAGGGAACTAGACAACACTGCATACAGGAATGAATTGGTTAGCTAAACTACCCATCCCCTAATTTTCTTGGATCACATCAGTAGTGTATTGGTGGATTAAAAATCAAATGGTATCATTTGCAGCATGACATCCTTAGGTAGGTTTCCTGAATGGAAACTGTAAAACATCTACAGAGACATAAGTGAATTAGGAAATTTCAGTTTATCCGTATCAAAGCATAACCAGAAACGCACATGGCAAGCTACTCTTGGAGATTCTACGGTCACATTTCCATGCTAAAGCAAATTTCATGTAATCACCTGATTCTAGAATGATGCTCTGGAATGTTGCTCCAAATGAACATACACAGTTTCAGGCATTACTAGCAGTGCTGACCATTCTGTACCTTTGTCATTGTTTTGTTTTAATCAGAACACTACCTATCCGAGTTGAAATAAGGCAGAGGTGAAAAAGGAGCCTGTGTAATCTGTAATCTTTTTTTTTTTTTTGATTCTACAAACATGATCATCCAAGATGGATAAACAGCTTCTAAAACAGCACAAGAAAACAGCAGGAAGAAAGCTTGAGGATACTGACAGTAAGCTATTCTGAAGCTAGTTCCCAGCTTATTCTAGAAACAACCTCAAGTTTTTATGACTCAGGAAATGAAATAGCATAGCTTACGCTCAAAGAAAGACAAACACATCAGAATGTAAATAACAGAAAAATACATTTATAGGATTCTTGAGTAGGTGTATGTAAATTAATATTATTATATCTACACAGGAGAACTGAAATGAGATTTTTCAGCTAGCAAAAATATTAGTTATAATTCGCAACATTCCAGAGGGATATGAGGTTTTTAAGTTCTGATTTTTAGGAACTGAAAAATTCTGGTAACTTTTCTTCACTGATATAAATTCTAGTCTATTTGACAGGAAGTACTTGTGTATAGAGTAAATATGACATGATAAGAAATAAGTTTTAAATAATCACTAGTCTCCATGACTCATTTAGAAGTGACTAAGACTATGACTTACCACACAGACCACAGAGCAGACCACTGTAATCAGAAGGCACAGAGACTTCTGCATAGTGGTTTCCATCATATCTGACCCACAGTCCGAAATCAGTTTCCAAGAGAACATATCCACCACTGCTTTGGATAATTATCTTCCTCTCAATAAATACAGGCAGATTCCTTCTGCTGCCATTCACCTGTATAACAAGTTGTAAAAATCAGCCTGTGTATGCTGGGGGCTCCTACAACTGCCAGCAACAAGTTTCCAAAAATCTAACAAACTAGTTTAGTGAAACATACAGTCTTTCGTAGAAGGGAAGTGGAAGCAACCATTAATGAACATTACATCTGAGTCTAAGCAGCCATGGGTAAACGTGTTTGAAAGCTCAAAGAAGTAATTTACTCAATGAAAAAAAGAAAAAGGAAAAAAAAGAAAAACAAACAAACAAAAACAAGCAAAAACCCTCTGTGACCTCCACAATCAACTTTAATTACTGCATGCCAGTTTAAAAATATTAGATAGGAAAATATGTCTCAAGCAAAAGTTTTCTTACGTTCACTTTCTTGTTTTTCAGCAAAGAAATCTCATTGCCATAGACTTCTACTTGAACTGACTTCACATAAGAGACTCTGGTGTTGGCACTTCTGTGTTCATTTGTCGTAAACACATCGAAATATGGAAGCCCCTGAGAGATGTTGCACAATTTTGACAGGGTGTAAGAGCAATTTCCCATGAAATTATGAACTCTGTGGTCAAAAGTGTTATAATGTGGATCCCCAGAAGCACTGCAGGAAGCACGACCTGTGAAGAAAGAAAGACTGAATAATTCATTCTGAATATCTAAAAAACTTTTGTTGCCACTATGGCCCGATGAAACATTTCATTTCTCTGCTGCACAGATATAACGATGGCGTCACTGAGCAACAGAGTAAAAGATAGTCATGTATACTTTCCACAGAAAAATATGCCATTCTACGGCAAGAGGAAATCACCTAGATTACGAAGTTCGAATTACCTGACCCAGGGATTCATTTGATGTAAAGTAAGTAGAGATCCACCATTTGCAATTTGAGACCAAGACTCAATTAGAATCATGAACATTAAGTCAAATAGGATTTTCAAGCCTGCAAGTTCCTTGGGATTTAAATCAAAATATTCCAAAGCTGAGCCTACACACATGTCTTTGATGCCATAAAGAGTCAATATCTCTATGCACTAGAAATCTATGATTGATGTTGAAACAGAAATATGAGCAAGATGGATCATGTTGACAGGAGGACATTAGTATATAAGGCAGAGCAGATTGTATTTCATATCAAAGTCTGCAAGGCTATTCCAGATAGGAAGTAAATACTCAAAAACTTTACATGGTTCATTACCCAGAATGAACAGCTGCATTTGAACTAGCTGCCTAGGACTTACCATTGCCTCTTAACCAATGATAAGATAAACATCTTCAGCATGTATATGTGCACAAGGGTTAAAGTTTTGAGTCTTAATAAGAAAATGTCTTTTTAAAGCTCCAAACAGAAAATTCTACCATCAAATGTTGGACAAGTTGAGCTTGCAAGAGATTTATGAACTTGATCAAAAATAAAAGATGCTCCGATTTTTAGCAGTATATAAAAAAATTAGAGTCACACTTCTGTCTATATGTGAACACTAACTGCGATACACACCAAAAATCTGGAAAGAATATATATATATATAGAGCACAAAAGGGAAGACAAGAATACTGAGAGATAATACTCCTGCACATAATATTCTGGATATATGAAGACGGATTAGCAAGTAAAAAGTAGATGAAAAGAAATAAAAATTCCTTAAATTAAAATTTTAGTGCAAAACCCAATTATTAAAAAGGAAAAAAAATCATTAACAGCAACAGATGCAGAAGAGAAACCACAGTACCTGAGCTCGGCTCAGCTGTTGGTGGCACTGTATGTGGAGGCCATGCTGTGGTCTCTGGCGAGGTTACAATGGGTTTTGGTGTTGATGGACCTACAACAAAGAGAGGAGGAGAAGATCTGCATCAGCAAGGCAGAATTGCTCCAGGTACATGGTTCACCCTTCCCAAAGAGCCCACTGTCCCAGTAACAGGAACACAGGCAGGAGATCCAACGGTGACCCCACAGAAAGAGCCACAGCAATCACGGTGTGCCCAACCAGTACCGTTGGGTGAATCAAGAAGAAGTTCAGGCCTTCCACCACAGCTGCTCTGCACCTCAGCTGAAGGCCACAATGAACACAACTGGGAGTCTTATCCACCAAGAGCAACAGATGCCGAAGAGAAAACTACAGTACCTGAGCTCGGCTCAGCTGTGGTCTCTGGCGAGGTTACAATGG
>NW_010577765.1:0-13545 GCF_000705375.1 Tinamus guttatus
AGATATACTTTCAGTACTGTTGTGATAAAGATAAAAACTCCAGGGAAAAATCTCCTCTATCCTGGCACACTTGTTGGGCAGCGTAAATGACTTTCACATGCAACATGACTAGTACTCAAGGAAAGCCAGACAGAAGACTATGGCCATGGTCTTATTTTTCTTTACGTTTCTTCACAGTCTTGCAGGAAAAAAAATCAGTAGTCGTCCTGGTTTATTTGGAAGAATTCAATAGTAAAAAATCATCTTCATGTTCTTACATGCTATATTTCCAAATTCAAACTGTTGTTTTCAGAATGTCTGAAATCATCACCAGTTCAATAACTTTTCTTCACAATGCAAATGTATCCAGTCTGACTGTTAGGACCAATCAGAAATTTTCAGAGGAAAATTGTCAGCAACAACCAACATAAATTTTCCCCCTCTGACTAGTCTTGCTTGCAATTAATCAGCATTTGCTTCTAATTATATTTTCACACATTACAGTACTTCTTTCTTTGGAGAAACATATGGGAACGACATTTAATAACACTTTCCAACAACCCCTGTTTTTCCTCAATGCTGGCATGAGCAATTTAATAGATTCATCTCTGGCAGGCAAAGGGCCTATCAGTGAAATTGCCTGCAGTAACTGTGTGCCCTGCAAGTGTGATTATAGCAGGTTCTGGTCGACTTGTGCGCGTTCAAGGTTGATGTATGTTGATGAAGGAAGACTAGAGAGGCAGAGTGTGGATGGCCACAGGGCAGATTTGCAGTACACTCCATCTGCTCTTCTTGCCTCCAGTCATCCAAAGCAACCAGAAACCAGTCCTAATGGGGCTTTAAACTGAGTTAATGACTACTTTTTGTCATTGGAACAAGTAAAGCATAAAGAGGGCAACGGTGATCCTAGTCCTGGGTGTTTTCAGTGTATATTCATTATAATTTAAGTGACCGGGCGGAGGATCTTGGGCATAGATCCTGTCATAAGCAATCTGTACAATTCTTTTATGATGTGAGGGGGACCTGTATTTATTTAAGGTCGCGGGAGTGGTGTGCCAGGGGGAAGGCTATGTGGCTAGAAAGCATGGTATCTCATGACGTAGTATTTATCTTTGCTATAAACAAATAAATAGGATGTGATCTTCTTGCCTACCAAACCTGGCATCCCTAAGGGAGAAGAGATTTGCAACAAAACTGAAAGCAACAATTTCCTGATTCTATGGTTCACTCTCAATGTATCTTAAATTAGCGCGGAGACCGCTGTAATTAGCAGCAATGAACCCGCAGGAGTGGGACACACTTCTGCCACTCCCTGAAATAAAGCTACCTGCACAAACAGAAGGTGTGGAATTAGGAAGATTTGGGTTTTTTTTTAATAAAATCTTTCCATTATTTTAAACAGACCAACTCACCCTAGCATTTTCTTCTAATTTTCTGTTCCTAATTTTCTAATCTCACATTTGCCGATTTTTTATCTCACATCAGCACTGTCCAAGGGATTACTGGTGGCAGTAAAGAGAAATTCAGCTTTACCCTTTTTTCCATCCAGGGGGCACGAGTTCTGAGTTTTGGGGTTTGAAACCTATTCGGAAAGAGAGACACAAAACAATGTCGCCTTTGCCAGCTGGTTCCCCATCAGTCCTAACACAACTATCTGCCTTACAATTTGTGGCTCAAGACATAGAAAACTGTAACTGATAAAGTGATAACAGTCCAGAATATGGTTTGAAAAATATAGCCTGTTTTTAGTTACAAAGGGAAGTTTTTGTGTTTAAACACACAATACGTGCTCATAGACAAAGACCACTAGAAATAATAGTCTTCAAAGTTTAGCAGCACTTTACTGAAAGTCTGTTGATGATACCCAGCAAATTAACTCAGTCCACTCCCATACCAGATCGTATTGTACATTCAAGAGAAATGTTTCATAATTTATAATGTTTAATAGTTTCATAAGTGACAAGGATTAACAAATACTCTTTTTCAGTATTATTTGTCTGTGCTGATTGCTTTGAGATGTAAGAGCAGTATTTTCTGAGTATCTAATTTTCACAGACAAGATGGAGCTAAGGGATTTCTATGGCTGAAAGTTAATAATTTTTCTTCAGGAAAACATGCCAAAATATGTGGTGAGGTCACATTATAGGAGGTGCAAAGAAGGACAAATATCTGATAGGCCATGAACTCAGTCTACAGGGGAACATACACCTGTATTTTTCCTCAGAAGATCAAATTTTTCTCAAGTGCAGCTAGAAACTGTAAACATCTTTATCAGGACAAGATTACTGTGAAAAAAACAGTATGGTAGTATTCCTGGAACCACAGTATTTCATAGTTTCACAGTTCATCATATTGCCTTGCTAGGAAAAAAAAAAAGTATGGAATGATTTTGTAGCTTTGAGGTTACAGACTGATTTAGAAACTGCAAAGCTTGAAAGAGATTTCATTTGAACATAGGCATTTAATCTCACACCTTTACATGTACTCAATTCCTCTGAAGATAGTGCTTAATCCTTCTGAAGATAGAGTCTGCAGATATCCCAAAACATATTAGATCATGATATCGTGAGTACCACACACTGCAGGGTTTACAAAATAGCACAGCTGAGGCATGCTGAGCTCACTGTATTAACTGCAGGTTAAGCCGACAAAGTCAGAAAAGAGTTCTCTTTAGGACAAGGAATCAAGTTTCATAGGATGCAGAAGGCGATTTGGGAGTTTCTCTGACATTTCTGAGCACGTTACCAGAACCTTGGCTTCTCCACCTGCTCCGCAAGAATAGCTCAGCCTGACACATGTCCTGTTGAAAACTCTCCATCTCATTTGTTTTTATCTCCTGGCCAGCACCCATACAGACACTGTGAGACTGTGGTTTGCCTTGTGCAGATTGCCAAAATGATCACCAGGGGATTTGGGGGCCCTTGGGTTCATCTGATCCCTTTCACCCGAAAAGGGAAGTAACAGTGGAGATGAAAAAAATAACAGTGGGCACTGTCTGCCTTTCCAGGAAAAGATTAACATCTCCCCAAAACAGTCTCATTAACAGGCTTACAAGGGACATTACTTCAGAGAAGATACTTTGGGTAGACTACTAAAATAACGGTTGGTTTATATTCTGATTTTGAGATGCTGTGTCTCCTTTTATCCTGAAACTGTAACCTTTTGCTCTGTCAAAAAGGCAAAGCCCATGAAGTTAATGAGAAAAAAAATCTCCTATTTCTCTGACTTTAAGCATATCAAGAATGCATCTGAGTTGAAAACTCAGTTAGAGGAATAGACTGGTCTGTTTCCTTTTCCAAGAGTATCCTCTGCTTCTAGGCACCTCCCTGTGAATGTGGGGCTGACGGAACATTCCAGAAGAGCACAGGCTCAGTCCTTGAGGTCGATAAAAGTTGTGCTTTTGGTTTAGTGCCTGAACCCGGGAAGGAAAACACAGATGTGCCTGTCCTGAGAGGTGCAGAAAGCTCGTCCCCGCTTTGCCACCTCTGCGGCTCCCACAGCAGGGCTGACAAGGGTTGTGATGAGGCTTCCAGCAGTCACTGTAAGAGTGTGAGCACCCAGGATCTGAATTTCTAAAGAAGTTTCTACCCTGTGAGCAGAAGTGTGTCCGTGCCTGGTGCTTCTCCAGGCAGAAGTAGGTTTACACACCGGTGGACTGAGCCTGGGACAGACCATGGGAGAGCAGGGTAGCCCCTGGTGCATGTTCTTCTTGGGATGAAGTTGTAACATCTCCACACGAATCACTTGCATATACAGGGAAGGGCTTCAGAACTGTTTAGATGCTGGAATTTCAGTGGGTTTGTAAAGACTAACAGTTAGATCTTTCAGCTTTAATTTGAATGGAAAGTCTTCCTGCCTCATGCAAAAATGTGGTTGAAAATAATGCATTTGTACAAAAGCGGTTGCAGTTTTGCTTAACCAGCATTTTCAAATAACAACCATATTGTGATAAAAAATGTAGTCTGTCTCTGATCTTCATAGAGATCTTTTTTAACAGTTTTCACTTTTGGCTGGTCATTCATTTTCTCTCTTGTGCATATACATTTGTATAACATCAAGCTCAAAGAGGCCACAATCCCACTTGAGTTTTCTGCATGTAAATAAGTGTAAGACTAATTGCAGTGCACACAAGCTGTGTGTTATTATTTGCCACAGAAATAGCAGCCCTGCTTCTGGGTTCAAAGAGCTCAAATTAAAATTCTGAGATTGTAGGTTATTTTCCTGGGATTTTATATACCTCAAAAAAAAATTAAAAAAGACTCTGAAGAGCTTATCCTGAGACAGTGAATCAATGTCAAAAGGAGTCTGTTTTCAGTCTGTGTGCATATTTGGACATGTTTAGAAAGTTCTTATCAGGTTATTCAAAGAGGGTATATAAAGAAGAGAAAAAGGAACCAGAAATATACATATATATATATATATATATAACAAATTGCTTCATGAGCCATGCAACTAATAGATAAATCAGACTTCTTGTTTTGGGTCCCTTAAGCCCTTTTTTCATCTCCCCGACATACTCATAACACAGGAACCAAAATCCCCCTCATGTCCTCATGAGCTGCCCCAGTAGCCACAGAAGGAAGAGCATGTGGCCGGGCAGCTCTCTGTCCCACAGTGGAGACATTTGTCTGCATTTCTCCCCTATATAAATGCCAATTTTAACAAATCATGTAGGAACGTAATTTTGGAAACCTCTATCCCTCAGTTTAATTTGGATGAAATGGGACAATGAGTTTAAAAGTTATTTGCTAGAGAAGAGGGAGGCGGAGAAGTGGGTAAATGAAGTGATCACTTTGTCCTCCTTTTTTTAAAAAAAAAAATAAAAGTGGTTTAAACCTCCTAGAAAAGTACTAGCAGCAAGAAACTCCCACAAAATAGAGATAAATTGCACTAGTAATATTCCTGGCATGACTGAAAAAGAGAGAGAGTCTCTCTTTTTTCTCTAGAGACAGAGAGAGAGAGTACTAAGACTAAAGAACAAAAATTAGAGCTTCATGATTGCATGCAATGCAAAGAAATATATGATTAAAATAGTCCAATACATATTGCAAATAACACCTAATATATTTTTTATTATTTTTGATGTACTCTTATAAAAAGAAGCCACTTTATCCAAATTACTCACGTTGTTTAATAGCTTAATTGCAATTAAAATGTCCAGAATGATTATTGATTTAAAGTTAAACCTAAGTGCTCAGAGAGCGTGTCCAGCTCTTCCTGATGGAGCTGAAGAGTAGATGTTTCTAATCCTTAAGTAAAGGAGAGTTAAGTATGAATGAAAGCTATTTGCTCTCATGGGAATCCACTGAAAACATCAGAGTGAATTTCTCTTCAGATGTAATAGTATGTAGTTCACCATGGCATTATTGTACTTCTACGCACAACTCTAAGCAGCCAGACTCAAACGGTGACCATCACAAAATCATCCAGTGGTTCAGTGGAGTTCAGGTGTTCATCATGTTGTCACTGAAATCTGAGCAGTAGAAGATAGTGACAGAAAAATAATCAGACAAGGATTTCTGAGCCTGTCACAACCCTATCTACTCTCTAGAATGAGCAGAAAGGCAGCAACATTGCCAGGTTTTAATTCATGTTGTCCTAAAGCAGAAGTCTAAAATGATGATTATTCTCCATTGTCCTTAATGGATATGTGGGTTATTATGTAGTCTACACTATAGATATATAAACATAGGGTATGTGTGATGCCTGCTTGTGTGGGGGCTTGATCCAGTCCCACTGAGAAACTGCAATTTTTCTCAGATAACATTACTATAAATTCTCCAGTCTCCAGATTAAGGTATAATTTGAACAGAACTTTCTGGTTCATCATTTGATTCTTAATTATTTTTGCTTAATAGAACCCCAAACTACCAATGTTCCTATTGCTCAAGGAAAAAGAAAAGTTTAAATATGATTTAAATCATCTTTAATTGCCGCTGTGATTACCAAAGTGGAGCTACCTCTCTAATTTATTTTCTCCAAAGACAAGCCAATGTTAGTTATTTTTTTTCTTTACTGACACTATTTGTTTCAGTTGTCTTCTGGGTTTGATTAGCTGTTCGGGTTCAAACAAACAAAGGAAGGACTGGAAGGAAAAAAAAAAGTTGCCTGTCTCTTTACAGAGGATGGATAGGGCAACTCGAAGATGGATTGCCTTCATCCAGGCTAGGTAGTATGGTAGCCATAGCTCATCTGAGAGACAGGAACGCCAGTAAGAAGGAATAAAAGCCAACATCCCTGCAAAGAATACGCTTTGGAAGAATGATTCACTATATGAAGTCCCTGCAGGGGACACAAAGGCACAAAGGAAATACTTTTGGTAAATTGGAGCTGGGAGAAACTCCTTGAAATTTTAGATACTTCCATCCTTGCACTTGCAAAGCGAAGCTTGTACCCAGAAGCCCAGATGGCTTCCAGATGAATAAATGTCTACTCTGACCACACAAAATGGGGTGTAGCACCATTTTGCTTGTTTTTCTGTTCACTGAACTGTGCTGACCTGTACCCTTATCCCGCAGCATGTTCTGTCACTTGTAAAGCAACACGCTCCGAAGTCGCCACCCTTGCTTGAGTGCCCCGGCAGCAAGTCAGCAGGCAGAGCTGCAGAACTACTGCATTGCCCTTAAGGAGTTTAACACTTGTTTGCATAGACCTGTGCCCTGGCAACACCAAGGCGCTGAACCAGACAGCAAGCTTTCTCTTGCACAAACATTTTCTGTAAGGGAAGGAACACAAGGCCCTTTAACTCAGATATAAAGTGATTGCTACCAAGAAGGATCACCAAGGACTAACATATTTTGGACTATCCTCTATGATTTATTGTTCTCATCGTAGCAAAGCACGGACTGAAGCGGTTAACTCCTTTTTCTGTTACGGTCTTACAGTATGTGATTCCACTGGCTTAAAGATTTCCTTGAAAATTGCCATCCCTTTGCAAAAGGGCTTAGAATTAGGCCTGAAAAAAGAACTATGGAAGAGATGGAAGAAAAAATATCAGCAAGAAGGCATTGGGTTCCGTGTAAAGCTAAAATAAAAGATTCATTCAGCTCAATTTGCTGATTATTTCTTTGGGGTTTCTCCTCGTCGTTATTGTCATTTTTCATGGCTGAAGTATCCTGACTGGCTCCATCTTGAAAGAAGTTATAGCCAGACACTAGTTAGAGTAGGATGAAAGCGCTTAAGCAAGACGAGGCCGTACCCAGTGCTATTTCTTCTTGAGCTGGTTGCAGCCTTTCCATGGCGCTGTTCAGTGTGTAATAGGGTAAATTGGAGCGATGACCATGGTTGCAGAGTGTCCATCCTACATGCCATGCTCTTTCATCTAATAAAGTGATCCTGTGTCCACAGAGTAGGGTCCTGGAAGAACTTCTTCAGTCACAAAATTACCTTCTCCAGTTGTAAAATTACATATCTTGCAAATGTAGCTAACTGGATTATAGAAATCTGCTCATGGTTTAAAAGCTAAAGCATCAAAAAATGCTTCAGTTTTCAATGCAATGGCTCTCATTCTCTACTACTGCTTCCACACCTATGTAACTCCAGTAACATCTACACAACTGCAGTTGCATTAGACCCAGGTAACCACTGGAGTGAATTAGACCTGTGTTAAACATGATGGATACAGAGAGACAGAAGGACCAGGACTCTTCAGAATCCAGTGCCAATATCATCAAAATATTGCACATACTAAGTGACAGCAGCTCAGCCTGCATCTTACTTCACTAGTGAGCTATGCTATGCAGGACCATATCTTAAACTGAACTTGGGGCTTGATTTACTGTCTGATGGAATCCTCAAAGGAAGCCTAAATTGCATATCCAGGGAAAACCATATCTGCTTTCTCAGGGTATTCCCAAGCTTTTATCAGCCATATGAAGCTCCTCAAAGCACCTAGCTCCTCAATAGGATCACCCGGCTGGGAGACAAACCTGCCTGTGATCTTTTCTAGAGGAACGCTAACCCTGCTACCAGTGCAGATCCAGAGCTTACGTAGCCTTAAATTGTGACAGAAGAAATGCGAGTGTTTGGGGACAAGCCCCAGAAATGCTCCAAGCTTTGGGATCTCAGCAGAAACTTAGGCTTGGGAAAGCTTTGGCTTGGTGTGTAGTACACATCCTGAGTCTGGATTGTTAGCTACTGTACATGCCTGATATCTAACCCTGATAATTTAACCTCATTTCTTGGAACATAGGCTACTTATGTCCCCTAAAATGTTAGTGATGCCACAACTGTAAGGTAGTCAGGACTTGGTAACTGGCAACTGATGGTACTCAGCATCTCATATATTAGATTTGTGATCTAAAGGTAACTTGTTACTTAGCCTTTTTATGTTTAAAAAAATAGTGCATAGTACTTATGTTATATTCCAGGGCAAGCTTCTCTTACAACCTAAAATCAAATGCAGCTTGCACTGCTATCACTCCATAATTTCTCCATTAAGAATATGTTCCTTTTTACTTGATTTCATGTTGGTTTTCTTTTCAGGCATGAAGTTTTTACAGATAAGCAGTGCCATAGAAACACTCCACAAATCACTCTTTCAAGACATACAGAAAACATTTCTTGAAAATGTGTCAAGGGAGGTTCTACTCTCTAATTATTGGTGTGCTCCCTAAAATCTGCCAGTATCAATAAATGGCATCTTTTTAATTTCTTTTTGCTCACTAAGCTACCCAGCTATATAGGTAATGATGTTTCATTCTTTTGGCCACTTAAACTACAGCAGGAAAAAACACGAAACTATAGTGTTTCCATTAATGATGCCTGGGAACTTTGAGAACCTGTGAAGACAGATGTGGCTCTGGATAGAACACAGATTCCTAAGTTTCTTGGGAAATTGTTTCTGGCCTTCTGAAGGGCAGAGCAGGTACCTGTCTCAGGGCAGGTAAGGGTGCAGGCACAAAAGCCCTTGATGCACCGTTGTCTCTTTTCAGCTCTCCAGACAGGAGCACAGGGATCTGGGAATAGTCCTGGCAACATCTCGGGTGCTCAAGGATGACTGGTCAGAGCTAAAAATCGTTCAGAGGAACTGCAGGATTATCAGACAGCACCTCTCCATCTCCTGGAAAAGTGGAGCGTAAGTCTCCATTACCTCCTTGCTTGTTCTCTATTTGCAGGTTAACAAGGCTATTAAGAAGCTGAAAAATAACCACTTAAAAGTGGGTAATAAAGACCCATAAATACTTTGGGATGTTCATTGCCTCAAGGAGACCCAGACTCGCTTAACTGATTCACCTGATTTTGAATTGTTGCTTTATTTTTTGACACTGTTGATGAATAATTATGCCCATCTACATCTGTCATGTATGGCACTGTATAAACCCTCTTTAGAGCTGATAAATCACTGATTTGTGTAGCACTTTATGTGTATCAATGTCTATATATGGTGCACATACTATATGATGTGCTTATGATATAATATAACATTTCTAAGGGCAATATAATAATTTACAACATTTTACATAGTATATATAACATGCCTTATTCTTTAAGCTATTCACTTTTGTATCCTTTAGTATAGTATATAATAGAGCCCCCTCAAGGATTTAGTGGGGGTTTGGCTGTGCGCGGCTCCCCAGTGATTCTTTGGTGACCCTTGCTAGGCTAAACAGGACACATTATCTTCTCCCCCTTTGACCTTAACAGGGAACAGTCCTCAGCTCAGCAAACAGTAACAATGCTTCCTTTAAAAACAAAATGAAGCAAAAGAAAACAATAAACAGTCCCTGCAAAAACTGAGTATTGCCTTATAGGAACAAAAAAGCGCATATTGGTGTTGTTTCAAAAGCTAGAGTCCTAATTAAACATCCTCTACTTCTGGATGCAGAATATGAAAAGAACAGACCAAAGTTTTAGCACACCCAGTATTCTTCCTCCCCAGCACTTTAGAAGAGAGCATAATTTTTTTTTTAAAAAACACAAAATCTAATCGTGAACTTTGTAGGACTTAAACCTGTTCATAACCCAATTCCTTTCTCTGCAATTATCAGATGTATTCAACTCAATAAGGCACTTTCGCGCTTTTAATATTTTATCCACTCCTGTGTTATCATATTTTGTCCTGAAAACTTAAGTCTGCATTAACTATCAACACCTCAATATCTTAATTACATTTTCCAAGTTATTGGAAGTGATCGGTTCTCTCATATTGCGCAGAATCAGGAAAGAGTTAGACCAGAATTTGAGAATGGCCCACCTATCTACCCCAGGGTGCATCAGTTATGCTTCAAGTATTCCTAAAAAATCTCTGCTTTGCTTGATCTCAGCAGCCAGCCTGATATTTGGCTATTTAGTTTTCTTTGTCTTAACTCTGCTACACTACGGAAGTAAATTCTTACAAGTTTATACGGTAGAAACCTTAGACTATAATATATAGCTTTAGGACTTAGTACTAAATTAAATCCCTCGTGTGGGTCAAGGAAGCAGCTGAAATCCATACATTGTTAGACTTTTTTATGACTTATATAAGCAACGCTTCTTGTGTTATGTCTCTATCCACAGTTTTGATTTTCAGTTTATCTTACAGTGCCTGATTAAGTCACGATTGAATGGAACCAAAACGTCTTCCTTTTTAAGGGCAGGACTAAATTCTCAACATACATTCACATTCTGACCTTGACACTGACTCCTTGAGGAGATTCCATACGGATCTGTGACTGCATATCCCTGCAGAGAGAGAACTGTGGTGAAAATCACTGTACAACACAATATTGCTGCAACAATACTTTATGGAACTGCATACACTTCATATTAAACCTGGACTACTTGATTATGTGAGTTGAAAAAATGAAAAAAAAACAACAACAACAAAATATGAAGCTCAGACAATTTTGGTTTTGCACTGCGCTATACACTAATCACAGGAGACAGGGAAAGACCCCTGCTCTTCTGTATTCTTTCTCAAAAATGGATTTCTTGGACAAAATTTATTTTAAAAGTAGTAAAACTTAGCAATTGGAAGAAAATTGGAAAACTTAGCAAACCCAGTATTCTTTCTCCCCAGCACTTTAGAAGAGAGCATAAGAACAGGATAAGTATATATGAAACTTTCTTTAAATATTCCCCTAGCGTTCAAACATTTACAGCCCAGGTAGTGGGTAGGAGTATTTCTGTATTTAGTAGATCAGTTGATTTCTCTTCCATGCCTTATTCATGCAAAGTTTTAGCACTCTCAGAATCCTGAAATAGAAAGTTCTGCAGGTAAATGACACACTAGGAGGAACTACCCCTTTTTATTTGAATTGTTAGGTCTAATGTTAGAAAATAAAAATGTTCTAATGTTAGAAAAAAATATATTGTTTTTTTCTGGCAATTACTTTTACAAGCGTATCATAATCATGAATAATATAATATTGTCTTTGGCTTCTGCTGATAAAAGAGAAGGTGGCTCATTTCATCTACATCGATCTTTTTAATCTCTGTTCAAAACAGTTGCTTGATTTTATTTAGCTTTTCAACAGCCCATAGGATGTCTTGCAATTTACTGACAGTGAAAAAAATGCATACTGTTCTTACAAAGATATTTGTGTCAAATAATATAAATCCCACAGATACAGAGATATCATTGTTGTTACCTGTCAAAATGGTTAGTGTATATACTCCTTGCCTGAAAGCTATCTAAAATCAATGCTAAAGTATTTGCTTAAAATTAGCAATTATCTTTTTTTCTTTTTTTTTGTAATAGTTACAGAACTGAGGGCAATTCAGTGTACATTTTATACCTCATCACATATTAATATAATTTTCACATTTCTGGTATAAAGCCTTCTAATTTACTTGTCAGGGTCAAGTGAAATGTTTCTATCTGCTCTAGAGAAAACACAAGATGATGATAATGGGTGTGATGCACTATCTACACTGCATTATCTATACACAGCGTTCATACTGCCTTAGTTATGTATTGCCAGAATCCAATTATGGAAAATCAATCTGCTTTATCTTTGCCATTACTGGATCCAGTGCAAGCGATTTTTTTTGTTTGTTTGGGAATGATGAATCAAGCACATGAGTCCATTTCCCTGTACAAACAGGGATTCCCACTTCTACCCACGTCTTCAGCCAGTGATACTACATCAGTGCTGCCTTCTTCAGACACCTAAATCCTCGTGCAGCCAGGACTGGGTTGTGTGACTCAGACTTACTTGTTGCAAGAACACTTTTTTCAGTCTATTCCAGCTGAACCTGAACAGACTTTCACTTTGTTCCAGATTCTATTTCCCTGGATATTTTTAAGAGGATACAGACAGGATGTGCATACAAAGTAAATAGGTAAGTCCAGCTGTGGCAAAGGTGGTTCCGTGGAATAAAAGCACGGATTTGGATAGACTACACTTCTTGTACATAATCTCATTTTAATACTAGTTTGCAAAAGTAATAATTTTATGGCTGTTTAGAAAGTGCCAAGCTCCTTCTGGCACCCTTTCAGGGCATTTTCAGCTCTAGAGAGCACTGAACGATGAGATCCTACATGAATTCCCACCTCCTCACATAAAGCATTGCCAGAAACTTATTAAAATCACTCACAGCACAGCAGATAGATAGTGCATTATGAGAAATATTGAGGAACCCCCACCCTCCTGGGAGTTCCTGGTCCCCACAATGCCTCAAGTGCATTGCTGTTTCATTTACTGCTACAGACAAAATTTAAAAGAAGGGAAGTGAATCATATAAAATCTTGTATCACATTATAACCAAATGTCTGTCGTACTGAAACCTCTGTCTGAAAGGATGAGCACCCTTAGCCAGATCACATATGTGTGTTAATTATAGCAAGGAAGACAAAATGACAGCAGTTAAAACAAACCCTGACAACAGGAAATGGTTATCAAGTTGTGATAAAATGTTTATCAGGAAATGTTGTTAAGCTATCCAAAACATTTCCTGTCTGTAATAAATTTTGTGGGGAAAAAAAAAAAGGCCTGTGGGGCTAGAAATAGCATTTGCCCCTCTCACTGAAATTGAGAGTAAAACATCCTTTAGGTTAGTATATTTTGAAAAGATTGGAAAGGGTTAATTAGACTGAAAATCAGAACTTCCTATCTTTAATGGGGCCAGCAGAGCTCTGCTCAAGGGGAAGAACAGCCACGGACTTTCCATTGAAATTTTTATCCAAAATCAAAATTATAAAGAGCTGTATCTTCATAACCATAGTCTTCAGTAATAGGAAATAGAGCCTGATCCACTGTAAAAATAACAGGTAATATCACAAAACTCATTGGTTCTCATTGTCAGCTTCTCCAGTTAAAGGTATTAGCTCTGGGAAGCAGAAGGGTCCACCAGAAGGTCCACCTATGATTTATCAATTTCAGGATCCCATCACCTTTGATTTAAAAATTCACACACATGGACAAACAAATTCGTCCACATTTGTCCACTTATTTTTCCACATACAATGAAAAGCTAATTCAGGCAGATCTGGTGCCTCATGAATTAAATCCTTCACACTTCATTTTCTATAACAGATCATCTCAGAAATGACAACCCAAATCTCCCTACAAATACCTTTCTCAACACCCACTGGGGCCTGCTTTATCCCAACATCACTTGAGGAACCAGCTTTACAGGCAG
>NW_010577765.1:25617-90294 GCF_000705375.1 Tinamus guttatus
TTAAGGCCTACAAAGTTCACAATTACTTTTTGTGTTTAAAAAAAAAAAAAAAAGTATTACAGGTGTTGGGTGCTTTTGATAATACAGTTTTACTCCTGTAAATTAGGAGATGATATGCTATATGAATATAGCAGAAATATGACCTTAGCAACTAACTTTTTACATAGTACTTTATGCAAACACTGTAGTTTATTTGTTTATTATAATATCTTCCTTTCAAGCATTTTTCCAGGTGAAATATTGTTTTGGTGTTGAAATAAGAGAGAATGCTGTTTCTATAAATTTATACTTCTACTTTACTAAGTTGTATGCTTGTCGCTTTTTATGTATTTGGTATCATTTTATAATCTCAGGCTTTGGAAGCAACCTTATTTTCCATTCTAAAGATGCTGGATGTTGGGAAATGGCCAATTTTTTCTCTCTGTTCCCAAGAGGAGCTCAGATTAATTCGTCAAGCCTGTGTATTTGGCAGTGCTGGTAATGAAGTCTTGTATGCAACTGAAAATGATGAGGTATTTGTCCAAAAATGTGTGTGAACGTGGCATATTGTGTTATCCATTTGTCAAGTTATAATGAAAGCAGTAACTATGCTAGTATACCTAGAAAGGTAGTGTAGGTACATAGGAACATAGGAAAAC
Source organism: Tinamus guttatus (assembly GCF_000705375.1). Next base: position 26,256 of record NW_010577765.1, read on the forward strand.
ATTTTGATCAATTTATATTTTAAGTTCTTTGATACTAATGGTTTCCTACCATGATCAGAGGTAGGAAAGATGAGGGCAGACTCTTCGTGCAGGTGCATGGCGATGGAATGAGGGACAAGGGAGACAAACTGAAGCATGGGAAATTCTAATTCAGTATTAGGGAAAAAAATGAGAGTGGTTAAACCCTGGAATAGGCTGTCCAAAGTAGCTGTGGAATCTCCAGCCTTGGAAGTCTTCAGGACTCAGTAGGACATGGCCTTGAGCACACAGGTCTAATCAGATCTGATTAGATCTGGGTAGATAGTTTTGAGCATGAAGTTGGAGGAGGTGATCTCCGGAGGTCTCTTCCAACCTAAATTATGATTTTGTGATTCTTTTATAACAGGTTTTTGTGCTTGGCGCAAACTGCAATGGGTGTTTGGGAACGGGCGACATCCAGAGCACTATGGAACCACGGAGATTAGATACTTTATGTGGCAAAAAGATAGCCTGTCTGAGTTATGGAAGTGGCCCTCATGTTGTTCTTGCTACAGAAGGTAAAGTATGATTGTTAAAAAATGCTACTGTTCTTGTGCCAGCACTGTCCTTTAACTAAACTGCATCTTTTTTCCTGTATTTACTTCTGGATGCATTTTAGTGACCAATTATGTTGTCTCTTGGCCATCAGGCTAAGCTGAGCTCTCATTTTCCTGGTCTCACTGGAGTTCTATCACCCACATCATTCTAGCAGCCTCTGTGTGTATCTGTTCATTATTAAGTACAAATGACTAGTACTGTGTTCCCAGTGAAGTTACATCAGGGCCTGACTGAGAGTTTTTCTTTCTCTTTAGTCTTTCTCTCCCTTTGTCCCAACTAGAGAAGATCTAAGTAACTAGTCTAGGTTAGATGGTTAAAGGTAGATGAGGTGAGTTTTGTTGGAAATGTGTGTCTGGTCTTCAGGCTCATCTACATCCACATTTTCTTCCCAGCTTTGATGCTGTCGGATTTCACTGACCTCTTATCCGGGTCATGAACTGAAGTATTGCATGAAAACAGTTCCAAAACCGATCCTTGATGTTTTCTACTAGTTAACTTTGTTCACATGAACAACTTCTATTCAGTGCAGTGTCTTTTACCCTGCCTTTCAGACAGCCTTGCCAATTCCACAACTTGTATTAATCTTTATCATTCACAATTCTTGAATGAATCTCCATTGCCTACAGTTTATAGAATGTGGTTCTATGTGGCCCTGTTTCTCTTATTTACTAGAATTTGTGTCCTCATAGTCTAAACAAGTTTGAACACAAGTTGTGTCAAAACAAGAAGGAGGTTATTTGCTTTTAGCAGGATAAAGTCAATAGATTTAAGCTCCTGTAGAAGAACAGTAAGTGTAGCACGTACTGCCTTTGCAGTTCTGAGGGTGGCAATGGGAGCCCTTCTTCTTACTATTAAAAATATCAGATAAGGAGTCTGGTGGTCTCTAGAAATCTGAAGGAGTTATATGTCAGATGTTTGCCTGTTTTTCCTGGAATAACTGCATAATTTAGCTTTAGAAAACCATGATGACAGTGGACAAGGTGAATGTATACCTGCCTTTCACCAAACCCTGCACTACTGTTCCTGGAGGGCACTTGATTTAAAACAGATGAAAGTTGTTTTTTACGTAGTGCAAAAGTGTTAGACAGCCTCATGGATAACTTGCCTACACATGTACTTTAAGGAGAATCAGAAAAATTGTAGCTGATAATATCTGTAGTGGAATGACTGTAGGTGCTTGGGAAGCACAAGGGGAATGGACTGAAAAAAGTGACTAGGCTCATGTGTTTCCTCTACAGAGCATTTTTCTTCTACTGTCACTGTCAGAGACAGAATTCTGCATTAAATAGATAGACCATTGCTCTGACTCTGTCAGGCATTTCTTGTGTTCCCCGTAACATGTCTCTTGAAGTTTTAATTGCTAAGTATTAACATCATGTAGTTTATGTACGTTGCAAATAAACGAAAAGTTTATTTGAATGTTTCAAAAGTAGGAAACACAAGGCATAGAAATTTGTGTTATCAGAATCAGAAATTGGTTGGTAACAAAGAAAGAAATTGAAATGGGGACTCCTGACTGTCATTTTATCTTTTATTCTGTATGTACTATTGCATTTCTTTTGGCTATCTGTTTGTTTTACTAAGACTGTAGTGTTCATATGTGGAATTAAGAACCAGAGAGATTGTGTAAATATTTAACTATGTATTTTGCTGTTGAATTTGACTTTTCAAATTGTAATTTTATGCTTTGTAGTCATTGAAAAGGCAGAAAATTTAAAACAGCTTTTTACGTTTTTATTATAGAAGGAGAAGTGTATACATGGGGTCATAATGCTTATTGTCAGTTGGGCAATGGTGCCACAAATCATGGTTTGGTTCCATGTCAAGTCTCTACTAACTTGGTGACCAAGAAAGTCATTGAAGTTGCCTGTGGCTCTCATCATTCTATGGTGTTAACATCTGATGGAGAGGTGAGAAGTACTAGATAAATCTCTCTTTTCTCTTAATTAAGTTCAAATATCTGAAACAGGAAAACATACAACATACATGACATATAACCAAACATACAACAGCATTACATCCTGTTTCTTGCCGTCCTCACAATACTGATACAAGACAAATGTTTAATGAAAATGGAAAGTCTGTCTGGGTCTATCCACTTGGAAGTGCAGGACATAGGCTTTTGTATAGCATCTGCTGGTAATAAGGGACTATCATTTATTTGCAGAGGCCAGTTGGTCACTTCCTGCATTATTACTCTAGGGTAGTCTCTTAACAGCGTTAAATCTGCCATTAACTAAAGGAGTGAGTGAGTTCAGCCCATTGAAGTGAGATTTTTTTGATTATTATGAAGTGCCATTTGTGTCAATGGCTAAGTGGAATTAGCCATTCCACTTTGGGTTCTGGAAAACTAAAATGTGGATTCTTCAGTGCCTCTGTCAACAAATGTTTTAAAGCACACCCACAAAATGAAAAAGTATTAATGCAGCTTTCATGTTTTCCTTGCCTTTGACTGGAGGAAGGTAAGGGAGAGAAATACAGAAATGTCATATTTATGATAGAAACAATTAAATCATAAGTCTATCAACCCAGATCTTTGAAAGAACCATATAAACTCAAAATGCAATTTTTGATGTGTATAAGTTCTTTCTGTCTTAGGACTTGGTGTACTTAGAAGTGTATTATATAGCCTTTTTAATGATGATTCTTTTACAACAGGTGTATACATGGGGTTATAATAACTCGGGCCAGGTTGGATCTGGTTCAACAGTTAATCAGCCAGTTCCTCGAAGAGTTACTGGCTGCCTACAAAATAAAATAATAATTAATATAGCCTGTGGGCAGATGTGCTCTATGGCTGTTGTAGAAAATGGAGAGGTAAGTGAAGTTTTCTGACTGAGTTTTGTTTTATGTCCTGGGGAATGGCCTTGTGAATCATTTATTAGCTAGTCATCATAGTAAAAGAATTGTAGTTTTATGTAATCTACCGTTACAGAGCAAGCAGAACGTGAAGGGATGGAATTTGAGTGGAGGATGCAGTTTGTGTTATGCTGTATGTTGGGGATGCTGTATCAAAATTTATCATTTAAGGTTCAGAAGAAACAGCAGAAAAATATGAATATATATACGCAGGCATATATATATATAGGCATATATGCACACATACATATAGAGTTAAAATGCAGATTTTATGCATTTTATATGCATTATATCCATGTGCATTTTATGGAAGGGGAACAAGGAGGCATTATTACACCTGTGAGGTACTTAATTTCCAAAGTAATGAATAACGCCAAATAGCTGAAGCCTTGTCTTTGTTTTCCAGGTGTATGTGTGGGGCTACAACGGGAACGGGCAGCTGGGCCTGGGCGGCAGTGGCAACCAGCCGACCCCGTGCAGAATAGCAGCTTTGCAGGGCGTTCGGGTACAGCGGGTAGGTGTGAGCTCTGAGTGCCAGACCCTTCGTGAACAACTGAAAATACAGGGTATTTTTGCTCAGGCATATCTTACATTTAAAGGAGGTAGTCTTTTACCTGTTTTCTTTTTACCTGTTTGTTGGAATAAAAATGTATATCTTAAAATGAACCACCATTAGCGGAGGAGGAGTTATGACCTGGTGGAGTTCACTGGTAGTTTTGCCACTGGCTCTCGTGAGGTCAGGATTTTTGCCTAAAAAAGACTAAGGAATTAAAAACTCTTTTTTTTTTTTCCTCTCTGAAATTTAATTCTGCTAGTGTAACAATTGTCAGTCATCTTTGACTGTTCTGTTCTTCATTAGCCCCTATCTTCTTTTCTGGGGAAATGCAGCATTTTGTCTTCCTGGCAGAGCTGAGTATCATTTCTAGAACTGCATGCTCGAGCCACAAGGAATAATTGGAGCTCAGAGCATGAATGGATAATCTTCAACTGTGTTTGGTCAAAAGCTGGTGTGAATGCATGGTTGGTCCTAATCTTGGGTGGTATTTTACTCTGCCAAAGAATTGGGCCACCTTCACTGTAACTAGCAAATTATTAGCTTCTTTTGACTGAGTAAAAATATTTAAAGTGACTGTAAAAATGATACTAAAAAGGTTTAATTTTGTTTAATCTTAAAGGGTTAAATCTTAAAGGTTTAATCTTAAGAGGATACAGTCATGAAAATGACCCACTCTGCTAGAAATCATTGTTTTTGTAGTCTAGTGAGGATTTACAGGAGTGTTTTGAACCTTGGATCCTTGTTAATACATTTGCCCAGGTAGTAATTTTTTTTTTTTTAATCTTTGAAAATAAATTGTATAATTAGATGGTTTTATGTTTTGTTTCTAGGATGTGGGCAGTAGCTTTGCTGGGAACACTTGCTGTTGGAGAATAACATAATGAAGTGAATATTATTTCACCTACTTTAGAGAGTATGAGTGCTCTGATAGTATAACTTATTTTTTCAGCATAATGTGCATATTTGCTGTACAAATTTTCTTCTTGCTCAATTTCTGTCTGCTTTTTTGCGGTGTTCTTGGAAACCTGACAGGTTTTCTCAGTGATGCATTTTTTTTCCTTAAAGTCACTTATCATCTTTGCTTCCCTTTTTAGTAATTTTATCTGTATTTTTTATTTTTATATTTTTTACCAGACATTTTTGCACTGATATAGAACCAATAACACTAATGTTTATATTAAGTGTTTGTATTAACTTGCTGTTACATAAAAATGAGACTTTTTTTCTTTTATTACTCATTTGTAGGTTGCCTGTGGCTATGCACATACATTAGTGCTAACAGATGAAGGTCAGATTTACGCCTGGGGAGCCAACTCATATGGCCAGTTAGGTACTGGGAATAAAAGTAACCAGTCTTACCCTACAACAGTAATTGTGGATAAGGACAGGTAATACCTCTATTCTATTCAGTCAGACATCAGGCAGCATACCCTTAAAAGAGCTTCAGAAAATTACGACTCTGCCAAGCTATTTTTGGAAGAAATAGCCTCTAATTTTTTGCAATCATGCTTTTACAAAATTAAATGTGAACAATTTAAAAATCTGTCTGACATAAAATCAATGAATTAATATTTGATTCTCCCTGGAAGTGCTTGAATCCGCCTCATAACCACACTTGTTTAAGCTCAGGTTATTCAGTTTGTCTTTCACATCTGAGCTGTTTTCCACTTCAGCTCACACTATGTTGCAGGTCTTAACTGCAGTTTCTATTTGCTTGTATAGTTTCGTTATTTGAAGTCAACCATAAAAAGCTATATTGCCTCTGAATATAAATTATATTTAAATATGTTCATTTTGACAAGGAGTAGACACACAAAAACTGAAGAGTGGTCAATGGCAATTTGTGTTAGCTTTGCTATTAAATCTTGCTCACAGAGTGAGAGTAGTCCTGGTGTGGTTGCCTGAAAATGAAGTTGAGCTTTTTACAAGTTCAATATTCTCTTGTCATCCTTCATAGGCAATGGCCTGGTTATCTCTGTTGCTAATGCAAACTGTGTGTTTATGTGACCAGACATTTAAATGCATTTCTTATTCCTAAGGTCCTGGTTTTGACCCCCTATTGTCAATAATTAGACAAGCGTGGTGGCCAGGTGCATTCATGTCTCTGTCCATCACTGTAAGGAAGAGGCAGCTCCTCCCTGGTGATGAGGCATGACCTGGTTTTGAGGGTTGCTGTTTCCCTGTGGGTGTTTTTGCTTTTACCTAAAATATAACCGATTTTTTCGAGACTCCTTGGCTGCAGTTGAAACCTTAGCACATTTTAGTCCAACATTTTAATGTTGTATAGCGCCTTTCCCTTTTGTTGACCAGAATATGTGTTTCTGATGTTAGTGAGAATATTAGCTTACTAAAGCCTGCAAGATTGGTATATGCAGCTTTAAACGAGTTGTTTTCATGCTATTTTCACCAGTCAGCTGGGTAAACAAGTAAACAAGCAGTATTTCAAACTGCAGAACAGTAGATTGTGTAATGTTGTACACAGTGGGGGTTTTGAAATCCTAAATCAATTTCAGGATTTGTGAGATGGCTTACGATAGCTAGAACGTATTCAGAAATAATATTTAGCCCTCTCTTTGATTCTCATTTTTCATTTTGAAAACTGTCCCAAAAGGTCAAGTCCATTAAGTCTAAGTAATAATAATGATATGAGTAATGACACTTCAGCATTTTCATGTAAAGAAATACATTTAAATTGCTGGTTTATAACCATTACAAATACAATAAACAAATGGGGGAGGGAAAAAAAGCTTTTTATAAATTTTCTGTTGTAAACTGACAGACAAAACGACTTACCCAGCCGTTTCTACTCGCTGGGTTGCAGTGGGTGCCGTGCTCTGCTGCTGCTGTGTCTCCTCACTCCCCGGGTGCTTGTTCACCAGGACACTGAAAGAGAGGAGGGAGCGAGATTCCTCGCTGTGTTCTGCTCCCATGAGAATGATTTGCCTCTGTTCTCTGTGGATCCAGGGTGGTGGAGATCGCCGCGTGCCACTCCACGCACACGTCGGCCGCCAAGACGCAGAGCGGCCAGGTGTTCATGTGGGGCCAGTGCCGCGGGCAGGCCGTGGTCCTGCCCCACCTCACGCACTTCGCCTGCACCGACGACGTGTTCGCCTGCTTCGCCACCCCGGCCGTCATGTGGCGCCTGCTCTCAGTAGGTGAGCTGGAATAGTTTTCACTGCCCCACTTCTAGGCCTGTGTTTATTTGAAGCCTGAACTCAGTGTATTGCAAAGATCTACACTGGGAAGTATAATTCTAAATCTTTAAAGTAGCAGTTAATACAGAATTGTAAAATTCGCTAAGGGCCGATGGCAATGCTAAATGATTTATTTCTGTGGGGAAGTGCCTTGTTTTGTGTGGGAATGATGGTCTGAAAAGCCAGTTCACCTAGTCTTTTTCTGTTGCCACTGAGTAGAAGTGATGGAAGATTGAGAGGGAATCTTATCAGAATGTGCAAATACTTGAGGGAGAATGTAAAGAGGATGGGGTCAAACCCTTCTCGGTGGTGGCCAGTGACAGGACAAGGGGTAATGGGTACAAATTGAAACACAGGCAGTTCCATCTCCATGTGAGGAAGAACTTCTTTCCTGTGAGGGTGACAGAGCCCTGGCACAGGCTGCCCAGAGAGGTTGTGGAGTCTCCTTCTCTGGAGATCTTCAAAACCCGCCTGGATGCCACCCTGTGCCACGTGCTCTAGGTGACCCTGCGTGTGCAGGGGGGTTGGACTAGATGATCTCTAGAGGTCCCTTCCAACCTCAGCCAGTCTGTGATTATGTGAGTCTGTGTGAGGCTCATGGGTGAAGAAGCTGAGTCTGAATTTGGAGATGAGGGAAACATGAGGAACCATTTGATACTCTTTCTGTGATATCCTCGCACAGACTAGCCTGAATGAGGGAGCCAAGTTCTTGTGTTCAGGAGTGGCTGTGTGAATGCTAGGAGGTCAAAGTCTCATGATAAATGACCATGAGCTGGGCTTCTGAAGAGACTGGTTACTGAGTCTCAAATACCTGATCAACGCTGAGATCTGTCTTGGTGCCTCTCACTGGAATGAGTTAAGCACCATCACTGGCACAAGGCATTTTTAAAGAGTTAATCTTTGTCTACAAATCCAACTCCATTTTTGTGGCTAATAGTGTTATTGCCTTCCCTGGCCTAATCAAGGATGAGGCTCCTGGGCTTGTCTGTAGATGTCACCTGGGAGCTGAAGCGAGAAGCTTGAATGCAGCAGCTCGTTTATTTGTAATCTGACCTGCCTCGAGTGCATCACCCTTCCGCTCTGCTTCGGTGCTGCCTTTGCCTTTCTGTTGCTGTCTGCTTTGGTCTGACAGCTTTGTAGAACACCCCTTGCTCCCTTGTGCCTTCCAGTGCCGAGGTGAGGAGCTTTGGTTAGCAGTCCACATATTTCAGCTTTGAGAGGCGAGAGGATTAAATGCAGAATCCTGCACTCGGGTATTTGTCTTGTCTAAGTTTGTGTTTTAGGGCATAGTCCCAAGTCCCCCGTTTGCTCAAAATGTTCTCTAGGAGAATTTATAGAGCTATATAAACTATAGTTTATAGTCTTCAGAAAGAGGATTTGTATGTCTAGTTATTGTAGAAACTATTAATATGTTAATGTTTGCCTATTACTGAATAAATATAAATTATAGTACTGCAGTAATTAATGAGGCAATTCATTCACATAAGTAAATATATATTAGTTGTAAATTCTGAATAGAAGTATCCATAGTATGTTTAGTAGTAAAATTTAGATTTTTCTTCCATGAAAATTACTTATGAAGAAAATGAAAGGTTATTGTTATTTGTAGCTAAGTTGCAAAACTTAATTAAATGTATATTCTTATGTACATGAGAGTCTGGGGCTCTTCAACTTCTGTTTCTTCTTGGCCTGTTAAAATATTATTTCATGCTACTGCAATTAACTGAAATATCTGAAAAGGCATTTTCTTTCTTGTGGATTCCCACATTTCATCTGATCTTCACTGCAATTCTCTTCTTAATTTCCCCTCTACTTCTCCTCTTGCCTTTTCTTCTCAGTTTAGTGAGGGGCCCTTAGAAATTTTTCAAAGGCGAATTGGGGAAGGTAAGAAACAGAATCTGCCTTATTCCATATTTCACCCCTCAGTGAGGGAGATGGCTTGAGACTGAATTTGTTACATTTTTTCCCGTGTTTCTTTCTGCCAAATTTGCTTTTTTCTTATCCACTTCTAAGAAATATATTTTTTTCAATTCCGAACCTATTATTTTCAGTCCCTCACTTCCTCCAGTTCCTTTCCACAGCAAAAAAAGCAGGCTTGCTTCCCTCTCTTAAAAAAATGTTTACTTTTTTTCCCCTAAAAAGGAAAACCTTCCCACCATTATTGCCCAAATACCCTTGCTTGGTCTGCTTCTTTCCCCTAAAGCTTTTGCTTGATCATTCTGTTCCGATTTGGTTAGAATAAGTACATAAATAAGCAAAGTACATTAGAATGCAAGACTGTTCTGTTATCTTGTGGGCCTTACAGAGAAAGTTGCATCTGATATACTCTTGTGAGACCATAAAATGTCTGTGGCCCGAGGAGGAGCCACCAAGAGCCCTATGCTATGAAGAGGCTTTGGGAAAAGGCCTGGGTAACTGCAGGTTTTTAGCTTCTCCAGCTTTTTGCACCGTGGGTGTTGTGTGATGGAGTAGGAGAGTAACTTGTCTTGCTGTTTATGAGTCTCCAGGTTTCATATTCACTTCTCTGCTGCTTCCTGTGCATTTACAGGGCTGGATTCAGCTGATACAACCTCAGGGGCTGACGCTTGAATGCCTTGCTCTAAATTAACCACTTGGCCTTTCCTTTGTAGTCAGTGCAGGGAAATGGGCAGTGCTGTGTTGAGATTCACCTGACTTTTAGACTGCTGCACCAGGTGAGATGGACCTTAATTTAAAAGCATTTGGTTCTTCCCACAGAGCAGGGAGGGAGATGGGATCAGATAAAAGCATCTGGAGCAGGATTATCTGTGCTCACAAGTGCAGAAGACTTGCAAGCAGACAGGTTGTTAATGGGTGTATCATGAGGTCCCGCTACTCATGCTCTTTCTTTGACACAGCCTTGTCAAGACCCAGTTTGTAACTGTTTTGAGGTGTATCTTTTTTCCTCCCCCTTCATTGTCCCTCAGGACAAAATGCTGGCCCTTCCTACCCTGCTTCACAGTGTGAGAGTCATTTTTGACCTTTCCAGCTCCTGTTATCTTTGTTTTCTGCCCTTAACTGCTTGCTCCCTTTGGAAAGAATGTTTTAACGTGTAACAACAATGTAGCAGAGCTCAAGGTGAAGCCTTGCAGGAAGGAAAGGTCATTTTCTTTCTAAGCAAGAGTATTTTGTCATGCCCATCATGTCACGCGCTCAGATTCGTGTACTCACGTGCAGCAAGTGGTCTGAGCTGGAGTCCTTGCAATGTGAGGCTAAAGGGTGTTGCTCCCGAGACCCATCGTGTCTCCTGGATTCCCCTTGGTGAGGGGAAAACGTGCTAGTTTTAGATGTGCATTTTTTTTGTACCCTTAGGAGCTGGGAGTGACTAGTCTCTCCATCTTACCCCACTTTGGTAAGTCCTTAGGATTTACTCACTGTTGTTCGGCTCCTGATAAACGTGTGCTGAGAAACTTCATAGCTAAGATCTTATCACCTGCCCATCTAAGTGCCATGGACACGTGCCATGCTAGAGCTCTCCTCCTTTTCCTTTCTAGTGCTTTCTCCCCCAGCACTCCATGCATTCCCTGTTTATGGCTAAACACTGGATGCTGAAGGGTTTTCTTGCCTTTTTGCCTTGTCCACGTGAACTGCCTCCTCATTTCCTCCCACTGGCACCCCCTTCACTGCTAAAACAAATAAAAGCATCTGCTTTTCCTTTCACTAAGAATTTTATAACTTAACCCCACTTTATTGAGCAGACCTCTGATAGCAGAAGTCATCTGGTAATGCCCTAGCAATGAAGATCTGAATTGCCAGTTGACTTTGCAGACTGGTTTCCCAACAGGACAGTGCAGAATCCTTGGCCTTACTGTAGTCTTGCAGTAGAGCATGGGGTTTCCTTTGATTGTTAAAACTACGGAGCTCTGCAGAGATCTGAATAAATAAACTATGTCGTACAGAGTAAGGCCTAACAACATGTTCTACCATACCACTGGTTCAGGAGTCTTTTTTTTTTTTTTTTTTTTTTTTCAATTCATATATATTTTCATTGGATTTTCTTTTCCTCCTCCGTCCACCTGAAATCCAAAAGATTTCCATAATTATTTCCCTGGTTGGACATAAGTGACATTCTCTAAATGTGTTTGCAAGTAACTGTGCTAAACAGCATGACAGTATCAAATTATGTGTTCAAAGCTTTTATCTAGCATGTGATGGCAATATTTCCATTCCAGTTCTGCTGAATTTGGTAGGCTAAAGAATTTCAGGACCTAACATTTATGTAATTTTCTGTAGAGAACAGCTTAATCCTGACCCCAAAAAACTGAATAAAACAGGTAATAGGTATTGATATGGTGAGGAGAAAAAACTGTTATCTGGGTTACAAATGAGGTTTGGAGGATTTTACTTTTTTTTCCCTTAATATTAAAGAAGATAGTTCTTTGAGACTACCCACTGTGCTGAGGAGTTGGAAGCAGTGCAGGAGATGCACATTTGTATGCAGACAGTGGGAGGGTGCCTTGTCTTTCTTGTGCAGGGGCCACGTCCTCTGTGATACAACAGGAAGGACATTCACACTCAGAGGGCTGTTAACACGGTACCTCTGGGGAGAACACTTCCAAACAGGCTTGTTACTGGTGGGATTTACTTTTGGGGGTATCAGGCTGAGCAGTTTTACATGTCTTAGTTAAGTAATCGCTTTATTTTGATAGAAGATAATGTTTCCCCATGGTAGGCTTTTATCAAATCTTACTGTGATTTTTATTGAGCTTTTAGCTGTTTTTTAACAGACACCTTTTTAATAATAATTTTGCTGATTATCGTTAATATTATTTGTTATCGGATGCAGCATTTAATTACTTAGTCTACTGTTTTCTTTCTTTTTTTCTGGCCTTGTATTGAAGAGTTTGAGGAGTGGGACTTATTTTTTTTATACGGGTATTTGGAGTAGGGAACTAGCAAGGACTGAACAAAGCTGTGCTTTGCTTTTCCACAGGTTCAACTGAACACACTGTTTCATTACTAACCTGACAGGGAAACTGGATTTATTAACAGTGTTAATTGCTGATATAAGCCCAGGGTAATGTTGTAAGTGATTCCTGTACTTACTGGCCACTGTGAATTCCTCTTTTTATACTAGAGCCTGATGACCATCTAACAGTAGCCCAGTCACTGAAGAAGGAATTTGACAACCCTGAAACTGCAGACCTGAAGTTTCTGGTGGATGGAAAATACATTCATGTTCATAAAGTTCTCCTCAAAATTAGGTAAGTCACAGACTATACAGTTTAGTCTACTGAGTGCTTACAAATATTGAGTTAGGCTTTTCCCTTTTCCCCAAGTCATGGGATTCACTTGCTTTTCTTAATTGTTAACTTAATTGTTTTCCCGATTTTTTTCTCACTGCTAGAATTACCAAGCTTGTTGCTTACTACCAACCTCTTCCCCACTTTCCTCCATCTGATATCCATCCTCCTTCATGCTACCTAAACAGTCCTAATTACTTATGACCTTTTCCTGTGAAGGAAAAGGCGCTCTCACTTATCTGGGTTGTGCTGCCTTCCCAGAAGTTAATCAGCTTCTCCTCCTTTCTTTTCTTGGCTTCCTCTACTGATATCCTCAGCTTTATTGCTTTTGTGTTTATTCTTGCCTTTCTTTCTTTACTTCCACAGGACTCTTCAGCTGTTTCAGCAATTTCTGTAGATCCTGTTCATTTTTTTTTCTTTCCTGCCAGATCTATCCTTTTTGTTTTAAGCCTTTTTAGCAGTTATTTTGAATTCAAGCTGGCTTCTCCTTTGTGATTTTTTTAACAGCGTTTTACAAGTTAACACCACATCACAGTGAGATCCGACATATGCAGATCTAATGAGTAATCGCTTGGTTACTAACATACAGAGACCAGTTTGTTATTACTGGTACTCTTTCTGATAGGATATACTAGAAACACTGTTTCAGATCTCTACAGTCTTTATTATTGCAATAATTTTCTCTTTTCACTGTTTTCTGTGTCAAAATGCTTGGCTACCTCTTATTCTAAAGAGATTCTGCTTATTACTGTTTTTCTTGTCTTGCTTCAGCTCCCGAATCTCTTTAGTGACCTCTTGTGTACTACTACATTACATCAAAGTTACATATTAATTCTTGCTTTTTTTTCTTTCTTTCTTTCTTTTCTGTTCTCCTATTACTGGTTCTGTTGCCTGAATTTTCCTCCCTTTACTGTTTTCATCTCTTTTGTGTTACTGCTTATAGTGTGCTGTTTTTTGCTGGGCCTGCCTTATTTCCTATCATCTCCAAGTGTCCTTCATCAAATATCACTTCAAATCTTGTGCCTCCCCAAAGTGTGTCTGAGGTGATTTTTCTTGATAATTGGATGACATGTAACTTTGTCTTAATTCTTTCTTACTGCTTCACTTTTCCAAGATTATATGGCATTCTGGAAAGAAATTCCAGGAATTCCAATTCTATAAATATTTGGCATTATCAAACAAATTTTCTGGGATAATAAGAGCATGTGACCTAGTCTATAGTTAGTGCCTTCTTTAAGCCTTAGTCTCGCAATGCAACTTGTTGAGAGGATAGTATCTTTAACATGGTATTACATGGTATTAACATGATATAACAGGATTCATCCCTTCCTAGAGCATTGTCATGAGTCCCCTGCTGGTAAAAGTTCTTCTTTATTGTCCAAATATTTTTTTTTTTACCACTTGAGGAGACTTTTTTTATCTCTCTGTCTTTTGCCATCTTGTGCTATAGATGTTGCTGAACTAGATGATATTGTAGGTGGTTATTAGTTGGTGATGGTGCTAAATGGCAGCCTCCCCCTGAGAAAGAGCCTGGACAGCAACACGTTGCCTGCAGTGAGAGATGCATATAGGAACGTGGGCAGGATGCATCTGCTCTGCCCTTGGCCTTTGGAAGTTGAAGTATGATTCCCTTATAAAAGGGAGCAATGTGCACTGTCCTCTCTTTTAGTTTCATTTACTTTCAGGTTTTTTTTTTTTTTTTTTTTTTTACTTTACTAGAAAAAATAAAATACCCCCCCAAATCTGTAAATAACAAAATGGAATGTAGAAAAGATAAGATAAATGGTAAAATAAATAGACTAATATAAATTTGTATCTGAGTTATTCTGTTTTTATGATGTAGACTTGTCCCAGAGTCATTAAAAGGATAACAACCAGCCTATCATGAAATATTTTGAGTAAAAGAAAAGCAAATTCAGGTGTGGGACAGTCTTAGAGAAAGTAATGAAGAGTATGAAGGATTCAAGTTAGGTTGTGGCTGTTCTAAGAGGTCATTATATGAGGCAGTGATATTCATTCTTGATAGCAAAACTTTCAAAAATATGCAATAAATTCAGAGTTACAGAATATTTTTGAGGGAGGAATAATGTAAGTTACTGTGAGCTTGAAATTACAAAGTACAACCATCCAAGGCCATGTTTTTATTGCTGTTTATATGTCATAAAAATACTCAGACTTGTAAAATAAAGATGATGAGGTGGATTAGGAACTGGCTGGATGGCAGGGCCCAGAGAGTGGTGATCAGTGGTGCAGAGTCTAGTTGGAGGCCTGTAGCTAGCGGGGTCCCCCAGGGGTCAGTCCTTGGTCCAGTCCTGTTCAATTTATTCATCAATGACCTGGATGAAGGCACAGAGTGCTCCCTCAGCAAGTTTGCTGATGATACCAAACTGGGAGGAGTAGCTGATACCCCAGAGGGCTGCGCTGCCATCCAGAGGGACCTGGACAGACTGGACAACTGGGCAGTGAAAAACCTCATGCAATTCAACAAGGCCAAGTGCAAGGTCCTGCACCTGGGAAGGAATAACCCCAGACACCAGTACAGGCTGGGGACCGACCTTCTGGAGAGCAGCTCTGCAGAGAAAGACCTGGCTGTCATAGTGGATGATAAGTTGACCATGAGGCAGCAGTGTGCCCTCGTGGCCAAGAAGGCCAATGGAATCCTGGGCTGCATTAAGAGCATCTCTAGCAGGTCGAGGGAGGTGATCCTGCCCCTCTACTCAGCCCTGGTGAGGCCGCATCTGGAGTACTGTGTCCAGTTCTGGGCTCCACAGTACAAGAGGGATGTGGAGCTGCTGGAGAGAGTCCAGCGCAGGGCCACAAGAATGATCAGGGGCCTGGAACATCTGCCCTATGAGGAGAGGCTGAGGGAGCTGGGTAAGGAAATATTTATTAGCAGTGAGGGTGACACAGCACTGGAACAGGCTGCCCAGAGAGGTTGTGGAGTCTCCTTCTCTGGAGATCTTCAAAACCCGCTTGGACGCAGTCCTGTGCCATGTGCTTTAGGTGACCCTGCATGTGCAGGGGGGTTGGGCTAGATGATCTCTAGAGGTCCCTTCCAACCCTAAGCATTCTATGATTCTATGAATGATATGGGAGTCTCTTTTAATTGTAAGTACTTTCATACCTGAGAGTAAAGATTAATTTTAATGCTAAGATGAGTATAGTTTTTGCGTATCATTATGTCTACATACATGGACTGTGACACTGGAATAAATAATAAATATTATCTGAAATATTAGTGATTGTTTCACTAGATCATGTTGAAGAAAGAGGATGACGTGTGAGAATTGTATAATTTATTGTAAACTTAATCTGTTATGAGACGTAATAAAATAGATTTGATAGTTGATATATATAACTCACGTAAGAAACATTTAAAAAATGCATGGGGTATCCTTAAAGATACTACAGGTAGAATAAGGAACCTGTTGTAAACTAGTAGCAATAGAAATAGAAGAAAATTCTAAAGGGTGAAACTTAGAAAGCTCTAAAAATTTTAATGTGTTCAAAACCAAGATTTTTTGGTTATGTGTTTTGTCTGTTAGGACTGATTTTTTCCTATTGATGTCTTGCTGCAGCTCATTTATCAAGTTTGACTCTTTACAGTGTGCAGGTCTTGTTCTTGTGTTTTAGGTGTGAACATTTTCGCTCCATATTGAACAGCGATGACGAAATTATAGAAATGAATGAATTTTCTTATCCTGTTTACCGAGCCTTCCTGGAATACCTGTATACAGACAACATTAGTCTTCCTCCTGAAGATGCAATAGGTAATTGCCATAAATGCATATAAGGCATATTTCTGAAGTTATAGTTGTGTGTCATAACAGGATGAGGAAATCAAGAGTTGATCATGTTTAGTTTTATTTTTATTAGCACTTAAGGCTGAGTTACTGCTGTATTCCAGGTGTCAGGAATAAGGATGCAGTAGTAGGAAAAAGGAGTGGTGGGGTATGAAATAAAATCCACAATTAACATTCAGGAAGGATCCCAACTTATTTTGCCTTAAAAAGTCACTAATGGTGCCATAAGGATTTGAGTAGATGCAGCAAGTAGATTTAGGACAATAGCTGATACGTTGAATAAGAAATATTATAGTGAACAGGAAGCTGAAATACTTATATATTAGTAGAAGTGCCTCTTTTTGATAAAAACCTTTTTGAGGAATTTTAAAAATTAAGCGCTTCATGTCAGAAAAAAACAACAGATGAAGCTTTCAATGAATTCTGCCTAAAATAATAGAGTTGATGAATATGAATAGAAATGTATATGTTTTGCACAAGGATAGTTAAATATGTTTGATCTTTTTGCAGGGCTGCTAGATTTGGCCACCCTGTATAGAGAAAACAGATTGAAAAAGCTTTGCCAGCAAACCATCAAACAGGGTATTTGTGAGGAGAATGCGATTGCTCTTCTTTCAGCCGCTGTCAAATACGAGGCTCAGGTATGGAAAATAAGTGCTTTCTGAGAAATATTGTTTAATAATGACTGCATTTAACATGTGAGGCGTGATTGCTGTTAGCTGCCCTTGCTGGCTTCCCAGACATGAACATTTAAGCTATAAATAACGAAGCAGTTCATGCAATCTTTGTGGCCTGCTGTCTTGCACCTGTGAGTCAGGATTCTTAATGTGCTTCCTGCCCTGTCATCTAGCACGACAGGGCCTGGGGATTCCTCCTCACCTTTCACTTCTCCACCTTTGGATCTCGCACTGCCTCTTGCTTCCTGAAAAAGTTCTCCACCTTCTCAAGTCATTTGTCAGTGTCTGGTACAGTCATCCTAGTACTGCCTTTTACTGTCAGAGATGAATTTACTTTAAAGTCTTTCCTTATTCGCATTTGTGCTTGTATCAAAAATCCATTTTCACCATCTTGGTCACAGTGAGTCATGCTGACATGCAGAATATTATCTCTTGTCACTGCCGTGTCCGTATCCTGCCATTGGGCTGCCCTTGGCTCAAGAGCTCCTTGCCAGGGAGGATATCTGGGAGCTCTGACCAGCCCTCAAGCTGTTACCAGCTGCTCTGCAAGCCCCTTATTTGCAAACAGGCAAAGAGCTTGAGAGATCATTTCCTTTTCCCAGCTGTGCACTCTGTGGAACTGTGTGTTGCTTATGCCTCGCTGTGAGACCCAGGGCAAAGTTTTAGAGCAGGAGAGTCTAGAAACACAGTAAAATGATAGACTGTTCCCGACACAAGGAGCAGAAAGAAGGAAGGGACAGGAGTAGAAGTAGAGTTAGGAAATGCTGAAGTCATCTATGCCACAGGATCCTAAATGAGATCAATTTTTGTAGGGATTGCAAAGAGGAAGCCAGAAGCACACAGTGAGTGTGGTCAGTCAGAAGAGGGGAAGATGAATAAATGAAATTATCACCTGGAGGTGGAGCCATGAAGACAGAGCTGTAACCAAGGCCTCAAGATGGATAGTTAGTAGTGAAGAGCAAGAACAAGGGGGGAGCAAAACGCAGGAATTGCCCTTTCAGGGTGATGTGAAGGTAGAAGTCCAGCCTATTGGGGAAGGTGGGACCAGAAAGCAGGATCACACAATCTGTTTTTTTTAAGAGGTGAAGTTTTCATTCGAATTCTGCCTTGGAGTTCCTCCTTTTACAAACTTTTCAACAGAGGCATTTAGGTGTATTGTGAAATTGTAAAACTAGCCTGAACAAAGTACTAGTGACTACAGTGACAGAAACACAATAGAAGGGATTGGGTAGATGAACACTTTTTTTAACTCGTTCTTCCTTCTATGATTCAGTGTTTTAATCTGCATACCTAGTATTTGGTCAAAATGTATGTGATATTTTAGCACTTCATTGTAAGTTAATGGTGTGTTTGCCTGCCCCCAGTGCAGTACTGTCAAATGCAGGCACAGGTTGCTGTCTTCCTCTCCACACCTCTCAATTTCTTTTAATTTCTTTTCTATTTCTTCTTCAATTTTCATTCCTTTTCTTTCTTTTCAACACTTTTAATGAAAGATGTGATTTACTGTGCCATTTTTACCACTTCATTTCCTTTTAAGGGATATTTTTATGCTTCCTGGCTTCTCTTAAAACCTTAGTTATGTTTTGGCAGGGGCAATAGACTTGAAGCATTCAAATCTGAAGAAAGGCTTTGAAGGAAAATGTGCAGGTTTCTGCTAAATCCCTTCCCCTCTGCAGCCCTGGCTTTGGTATTGGTGTAGGTCACGCAGAACAAAGCGGACGTGGGTTAAGAAGCCTCCTCTTGCAGTAGCCTGGAAGGAGAGCGCAGCTCACGCGCTGAAGCGGGTTCCCTTCAGCCGCGGGCTCAGCAGGAGCAGGGCAGGACAGAGACGTTTTCACTGCATCCCTCTGCGCTTACTGCGGCGTCTCGGTGCAGCCTGGAGCTAGAGCCACGTTATAGTAGTGCCTCTGAACACAGAAGCTCCCGCTTTCTGCTAGATGAGAGGGATCTGGAAAGGGCTGGCCTCAGGTCGGACTCTGCAGGGAAAGGTGAGGGGGGACCCCTAGAAAGCGCCGGGGCTGCCGAGAGCGGACGCCTCGCGCTGCCCTTGGGATGGGTAAGGGGGAAGCGGGGAGCGCGGGGCACAGAGGTGGCACACGCGGGGATGCAGCTCCGCTCACCGCCCCGGTTCCTTCCCAGGACTTGGAAGAGTTTTGCTTCAGATTCTGCATCAACCACCTAACGGTCGTCACGCAGACACCCGGCTTTGCGGAAATGGACCACGACCTCCTCAAAAACTTCATCAGCAAAGCGAGCCGCGTGGGGGCCTTCCGCAACTGAGGCCTCGCCGCCGCGGAGCGGGGGCACCCGGGCGCTCCTGGGAATTTGGGAATGCAGCTCCTTTGCAGGCCCTGTCTGAGGGCAGGATGGCGGAGTTTGGGAGCAAGAGGCCAGTGCCTGTCGTCTTCGGAAGCGTGGAAGGCCGTGAGTGAAGGGTTTGTGAAGAGGGCTGCAGCACAGATGTGTGGTGGTCTTTGCTTTGGCCAACAGTCAGAATTTAACTAAAATCTAAACCAGTAACTAGTGTATTCCACTTTAAACCAGGGCAACTAAGCTCTCTTTTTGTCTTGCCTCCCTGATTTTTTTTAAACCGCCTGCATCTGTATTTATGAGGCAGTGACCTGTTTGCTGCTAAAACTTCCATAGTCCTCGTCTGTCACCAAACTAAGTTAACGATGTGCTACAGTAGGCTTCTTTGTGCCTAGTTTCTCATCCAGTGAAGGTGTAAACTTGTTTTTCTGAATATATAATAAAGTAATATAAATTCTTTAGGAAGAGGAGTTTTCTAATGGCTAGGAAGGTGTATCTTGCTAGATGTTTATTTATTTGAGGTGTAAATACTTCCTTAACCACCAAGAAGTTGCATTGGATATTACATTCATTGCTCAAGACAGAATTAAAAATTCTCCCTTTCAGTTACACTAGGGATGTTCCCTGGCATCCCAGTGGGGCGGTAAACGTTCACAGTTTTTGTCCAGACATAGATTATGTTGTTGTGGTTTTTTTTTTTGTACCCAGAAAACTGTAACATTGCTTGTTACCAAGAAAAGGAAGCATGAACAAATACGAAGGAAAGGGAAATTCCACTTGAGGTTTGTGCGTCTTCCCCTATTACCATCCCTAGACGCAAGTGAAAGGGAGAAGACAGTAACTGGGTCTTAGGAATAAATCACAGAGGTTGAACAATGCGCATACCTAATTTTCTGAAGGATACTGAGGCCACCCGGTCCCAATGGCCCTCCCTCTGCTGAGGGCGCTGGCGCGAGCGGGGCCCAAGGGCCAGCGGGGCCGAGGGGAGAGCCCAGGCCCTGCTGCCCCCAAGCAGGAGCCGCGGAACGGGTTAAATGTTGCATCTTCCAGCAGGGACAACTGCGCCTGAACTCTGAGAAGTTACTTCTCTTAAAAGACGGAGTGAAACGGCTTAAGTCCCTCCTCCTGTATTTTATAATTGGAAAAGGCAAAAATTGGGATGGCTGTGCTCAGGAAGCTAATATATTTAGTGATGCGACCCTCAGTCACGTACGTGCTCTGCCGCAGAGTCCTTCGAGGACTTACTGCAACTGTGCTCCTCACAAAGCCGTTCGGAAGTACCTGATTCCCTTAAATGATCTCACACCCCTTTCTAAAGTGGAAGTGACTGCTCTTTGCTGCATCAGAAGAACATTTCCCAAGCAGTCATGTTCCTTTGAAAGGAGGAGGAAGAAAGAGGAGCATTAAGCCGTGGGAGAGGAAGAGGAGGAAGTGTCACCAGGTCAGTCCCCGCTTTTGAGGGGAAGCGCCGGGGTGGGATACAGGCAGTTGAACTTAACCTAGGGAAAGGGCCAGAATTATTTTGCATAGTGCTGTGTTTAAAAACATTTCTGAGGTATTTGCTTCAAAGTCTTGCTAGAAATGTGTCAGCTCTGCTCCTTCCCTGGGGCTTCTCTCGCCGCCCCCTCAGCGACTCGTGAGTTGTCTCTCGCGCTGCCCAGGCCGGTGCCTCAGCGGCTGCCTCGGCGCTCGCGCAGGAGGGGCGCTCGGAAGCTGCCCTTGCAGCCACACACCGACCGCCCCGTCCCACAGCTCCATGTTGTCACTCGGGCTCGACTTGGGCGCGCGGATCGGGGTAGAGCAAGAGGCAGGGCCGGCACGAGCGCACGGCAGCCCCTGAGGCGGCCGTGCCACCCTGCGCCTCTGCTCTCCTGGGTGCAGGCCGGGTTCCGTATAACCTCTGCCGGGAATTCCCCTTCCTTGGCTAAGCCGGGCACCGCTGGAGCAGAGTCCTGTCCCTTCCACCCGTGGAGGCTCCAGGCTCGGTGCGTTCCCCTCCCAGCACTTTTGTAGCCCGACAAGCCAAGACGTGTGGCAGGGCCGCAGCCCAGCCCTGAGGTGGCAGCTGGGGCCGAGTCGTGCCCCACAGCAGAAAGTAATTTGTAGTGACAGGTCCTTTATGTAAAATCATGGGGACTGGTGGGTGTTGTTGTTAACTCAGCCTCTGCTCCATGACCAGCCCCGGCTCCCGTATCGCCCTCCCACCGTGGCTCCAGTTCTGAACGCAGCAAACCACGACACCCCCATGGAAACAACTGCCCTCAGTGAGACAGTTTTGGCCTAGTAAAACCAACGGTGCCATTTTTCTTTTCCCAATTTATTTCCTTCCTGCTCATTACTTCCCACCTACTGTGCAATTTACAGCCTGGTTTGAGCTTAGGTACTATCAAAACCTGTAATTTTCAAAAAAACAAAAATCATCTGGGGACTGACGCTCTTGTCACCAGTCAGGCACAGATAGGGACTGTCGGACAGGGATGTGATAGTATTGCATTCATGGAGACATTAATTCATTTTTTTAAGCTTTTATTTCCCTGCCCTTTCCTTGGCACTTAAAGGTCAAACTTTTTTAAAAAAATACAATCATGGTCAAAGCGTAGGAGGTCAAATTTGGAGACGTGGGCATAAACGTGTGAAACTCAGTCCTTCCAATACGCGTGGGAGCTGTCAGAAGAAATTAGGGATGCATTTTAGCAGGGCAAGGTGGTGTGCAACAAAGTGGTGTTTCTGGATCTTGGATCTTAAATAGTTAAGAGGGTATTTTTGAATAATTTTAGGGGAATAAAAATGGAACAAAAAATGCAAACATTGTCAAGCATAAAATGTGTAAATCCAAATAAATTGGGACCTTTCATGTAAAAGATAAACCACAACTTACTAAGTTACAAGCTTAAAGAATGGGATTTGAAAGGGAAAAGGAAAAAGAGCACTTGATCCTACCTAAGAAGTGATCCATGTTAAGATCCAGCACCACCTTGTCAGCTAGTGCCGACCCTTGGTGTTTTACTACCATGCCTGATCACTGTGTAAACTGCTGTTCCATATATAAGTTTTTATATGATCTGAACCCTTTCAGTGGGCTTTCCTTGTAAAACACAGCACTTTGTTGTCTCCTAGAGACAGGGGTCATTAGCTGCCATCTAATGATATCTCATGTTTACAGCCTGAACATAAAAATACCCAGTTTCATATTTCTGTGTGAGCTTACCTGGTTTTAACAGACCATTAATAAAAAATATGTTGTAACATTTAAAAGTCTGAGTGTTTCTTTCTTAGCAGTAGAAGTGAAACAGGTCTGACATTTGCTCGCTCAGATTTATAAATGGATTTGACTATATAATTTGGTACCATGGGAAAATAAGAAATAAACAGAAGTAGCTGTTCAAGGAGGTATTTTAAACATTTTTTTATTAAAGAAAATAACCAAATAATCCATTTTTAAGCACAATGCAAAGAGCCTGCAAAAAGCAGAGCTGCAAGCAGCAGGTAAGAAATGTTTCGGGATGAGACAAAGGGCTCCGCGCGAGCGCCCGCGTCCCCTCTCTGACTACAGCAGGACGTTGGCCGGGGTGAAACCCCCATCACCAGGCACCGAAACGCCCGTCTCGGTTTCTGCCCAGGTCTTTGACAGCGAGTTCTGATTTTTCTTAAATATTGTTTCAAAACCCTTGGTCATTCTGATGAAATCAAGGTCTTGCTGCAAGAAGAGCACTCTCAACAGAGGAAAATTTTGAAGTCTGATAACGCATGCTGAAACTGCTTTTTTTAGCTGCAGGTTTATTTGCTTCTAAGAACGCGTTCAGGTTAGGGCCATATTCTTACGGGTCGGGGTTAGCTCGCCGGCCCCAGGCAGCGGGGCCGGGGGCAGCGGCCTCCTCCGGGGTGAGGCCGGGGCAGGAGGCGCGCGAGGCCGCGGGCTGGACCCTGCCCGCGAGAGCAGCTCCCCACGCCCGGGGCTGCGAAGATGGAGGTGGAGGAGAGGTGTGAACAGGTCTCAGCATGGAGGAGAAATCCTGAGGGATTTCTATGAGGGCTGTCACAGCGATGCAGCTGCTGATACAGGTCTGGGTCAGCAAAAAAACATCACCAGTGGCAGCCAAAAAAGCCCGATTCGAACATGGGAGATGAAGCCAGCCTGTTCCCAGGGTGACCTCTGAAACTCGGGTAGGTAACTGCAAGCAGCTGCACCTGGATTGGGACCTCGGCAGCAGCAGAGAGGGAGTGGCTGGAGATGCAGTAACCTCTGCTGGCACCAGCTGCAGCATCGCGGTGGAAATGCAGCAGGGAAGAACATCATTCCCTAGGAAGTCTTCTTATCTAATAAAGCAAGTTATCAATATAACTGTACATCTTTTAAAAGTTATTTTATTTACCTGAAGTGAGTCAAACTGATTAGTTGTACAAAATATTATCATACATTTGATGGAAAGCTTTCAGTGTGTTTGAACGAAAAATACACTGTGACAGAAATTACTCTGTTTAGGCACAGGACTCTTCACTGTTAACCCTGCAGGTCTCTAGCCAAAGGACTGGGTGAACGATGGAAAAACTTCAACAGCCATAACAGAACTTAGGGTCAGTGTGCCCCAACGTTCACCAGATATTCCGAATGTAAAACTCTGTAAAAAGTGAGAAAATAAAGTACTGCAATAACTCTGTACATGTCTTTCAAGAAGAAAGTTGAAGCCATTTTGAGACAAAAAAAAAACACAACAAAAAAAATCAGAAAGTTTTACTTCAAAATCCACTGACAAATCGATGTGCTGTTTGTACAGTTTTTAGTAGCTCTAGGATTAGATCCTGACCGACTCAAGAACTGGTCTTTAAAACGTTACTGTAGGTATTCTAGGGTCAGCTAGGCAATTTCTAAACAAGCTACTCGAAGATACGGTTTTGAAATACATTTCTGTAGGGAGTAGCAAGCTCTTCTAGTGTAACTGTCTTAACTTAAGCAGCTGAAGAAACTGCATTTCATTAAAACGGGCAATTTTAAAAGAGGACCTCGTTTATTTACTTATGTTTTAGTCCACTGGAAATAAAGCGTGCCTCCGTAACAGGCTATTTTGCAATCTCTTTACCAATGCAAGAAAAAAAATGAGCATCTGAATCAGTAACTTACAGCTACACTGGTGAAAAAAGGATGCTGCTGGTTTGTTTTTGACTGTGGCAGTTCACAGGAAGCCTCTTGAGCAGCTGTTTCTTGGTAAAAAAGGCAGGCATCTTCCCAGAGGGGCTCCCTGAGAGGCGCTGCCGTCTACACCCCAGGTCACTCTAACCTGGGGCCGACTTCAGCCTCTCCTGCTCCAGGAAACCGGCCTCCTTCTCTAGCCCCCTGCTTTGGCTGTGCTCAGATTAAAACTCGAGTCACCTCCAGAGCATTCCTCAGGATCCCGGCATCTTATTCATACCAAGCGGGCCAGGGGTTGGGTTTTTTTTATATATATACATATATTTCAATATTAGAAAGTGCACTTGGAGTATTTTGTGTATGGGAAGTATTTTGTGTATCCTGCGCGAGGAAGGCACCGCTCGTGCCCTCGAGGTGCCGCACGGCGCGGGCTGGCAGGGAGCGCTCCCACGGGCCCAGCCCGCCAGCGGGGCTACTGGATTCAGTAGTTTGGCTACGGAACGAACCCATTTTGCTTTCAGGTTGGACTTGCAACGCCAGGTTCTAACCCTGCAACTTTGACAACTGCTGTGCAGTTTAGTTAATGACAACCTGTTGTGGTAATGGGATGGAGTCAGAGAGCTTTGCAGTATCTGGCCCCCAATCCTCGTTTGCAAACAACGCATGGAGTTCCAATACTGAAATGAAATCTAACACACAAAATTAGTGCATTTCAAATCATTCTAGCTAACAATTTGTCTTTAGACAAAAGAATTCAATCCAAGTAGACTGCATCAGCTGATACTGAAACAGGAAACTAAGACATTTTCCGAGTCTGTTTTTAAAACCTTCTCAAAATATATAAATTAACAGAATCAGTGGCTTGCATTGTATATATGTTACATCCTAAGGCAAAGTATCATGAGAAACATTAAAAATTTAAAAAATCCAAATGTTTCCAACTAGCAGTTGGGAATAAAAAAGCAACTAAAAAAAGCAACTCAATTAATGGAGGCTGAAAACCAAAAACAAGCTGAGAGGAGCCTGCAGCAGAGCCCCCTGTCCTGAGAGGAATCTCACTTTTCTTCGCTGGCTGAGGTATCATTTCCATCATTCAGTTTCTGCTTTTGCATTCGTGTTCGAGTAGATGCTGCACGCACAGAAAAAACAGTGAAATTAAATACTTTAAAGTGATTTTGGACATGATAGTATACTGTAAATATGGGGAAGGACGCAAGGAATGGATGGGTACTGTTCTCCTAAATAACTTCCATCCTACATTTTATTGTAGATGCATAACTCAGAGGAAATCCAACCCACCCCAACTGGTGGGAATTGATTCTACCTATTTGCTGAAGTGTTTGTCACTCCTGAACTGCACCCCAATTTCTGCCCATTTTCATGCTGCTGAAGAGGGGCCGTTTCCAGCCTCCCCCGGGGGCTCCTCGCAGCTCCAGCGGAGCCCTCGTCCCGGAGCTGCCACCACCTGCCCGTGCAGGAAGGACCTTCCTGCTCCGGGACTATCGGAACCACACGTGAAACAGGCCCTTCTCACACGCCCCATCTCAGCTGCTGCCACAAGCAAGCACTAAAACAAAATTTACTCAAAATACAGGTGTCTGGCTCCACAGTTAGTGCAGTCTCTGGCACTCTGGTTTTCAAGACAGAGCAATCTGTAAAGTTTCACACATTTTCCCTTTTTCCTGACTTAAAAGGTGCTCTGGACAACGAACTGCTGCTGTGGGCACTACTGGCCTGTATCTGCAAGCTCTCAGCAAGGGAGTTCTCATTACAATAAACGAGAAAGGGGAAAGCACTGGCAAGCATTTAATTCCACTTCCAGATTTCTAGCACGGTGGAAGAACAGCCAGCTCCTCCCCTTATTCAAAGTGGCAGCATCAACGTTGCTGCTAGGCCATTTAATAACCCAGAAAAAGCTCTTGAGGATTTCCATTTCAGTCTGTGTTTTCAAGATTTGAACAAGCACAAGAAAGCAGGTTACTGAAATGACACCGATGTTGAGCAATGGTTTTATCAGAGCACTGCCACAATCTCTATCCAAGGTTATTTTCAATCACCAGAAAAGAAGTACTCACTCATTTCTGCAAGCTTTTGTTGGAACTTGGACTCTTGGGGTAGATGTTTGCTGCAGATAGAAAGTGCTCAGTTAATGGAGAGCAGAATAATGTTTTAAGTTTGTTTTTTTCTTCCCCTAATAAACTCGACTACAAATTGGGGTTACGTTACTTCAGTGTTACTGCCTTCTCTTACAAAGATGCAAACCTTTTCCTCCACAAGAAAGATACTGAAGAGACACTCTACACTCAAGAGATGCTAGCTCTGTCTTGCTTTACCTTTCTCCTTTCTTTTCAATTTCTTCAGAAACAAGTGATATATGTGTATATATATGTATATGTTTCTCCAGTGTACTGCAAACCCACACCCAGTAACTTTACCTTCCATCGGCTTCGTCCTGTCCTTCGATATCGAAGCGCAGCCTCTTCAGCGGCTTCGGCGCGGCGCTCCCCTCCGCGCTGCGCTTGAGCTGCCCGTCGCCGCTGCCCACCATCTGGTTTATCTTCTGGAACTTTTCAGAAGTCTGGATTACAAGAAAACATTCTTTAAAAATGCCTACAAATCCTAGAAAAATTACATTAAATGAGACACACTCACTGGCCAGCCCTGCCGCTCTCAGAGAGCTGTTCTCATTCCTCTATAGGTTACATGTATATACGACCAGAGATTAAAAATCTTAAAACTCACCCCAAATGATTCACCAATTGACACCAGAATTCTGCCAAATGAAGAGGAGAAGTGTTTAAGAGTAAGTCATGTTTAACAACACAAGACACTAAATACAAGACACAAGGTTTTAATCCGAAAAAAAATAACTGTAGACTATTAATGAACTACACTGAAGTTTTTAAACTTGCTTTCATTAAATCCCTACTGACAATTTTAATCTACTCAAAGAAATGTTTGCAACCAACCTGGACCTTGGAGTCATCTTTGTGGGTGACTGAAACCCATCCGAGAATTTGTAGGGGCTCTTCAAGGGCGAGATGTAGATGTTGTTTCCAGCAGGGACACGCCGAGGAGAATTGGAAAACTGGTAAGGGCTGCGAGGAATGTGTGGGATAGGTGACAGAGTGGGAGGCTATAAAATAAGAAAACACGATGAGATTTTATTTGACATGTATTCCTCTTCTACTAGGTAACACCAGACACAGCTAACAGAGCTTACCCTGTTGGAGGCATACTGCAAAATGTTCGTTTTCAGTTTCTGCATAAACACTAAATTGTAGAAGACTATAATGGAGTCGTACTGTTCTTCCCTGATAAGGACACGTTTGAAAGTCTCCAGAGGGTGAGAAAATCCGCCATTGAGGGAAAAAAAAAAAGAAGAAATTACATTTCACAAGCTATAAAGCTGCTCATGTGCATTAGACATCAAATACTACGGCATACGTGTTGCCTGCCAGTTACTGTGACTGTTGCTTAGAATTTCTCTGTATTATTTTTCCGAACACATACAAACACCTGTAGAAACCTTCACTAACACTGTGCTATTTTCCAAACTTAAGCTTCATCTGCTTTCACACAAAAAGCTGACATAAAAAGGGCTGGCTGCTCTGCACACCTTATGAAGCTCCTCCTTCCTGATCTGATGTGGATAACAGAGGGCAGGGCTTTAGCCAAGACACACACACAGCTACAAGGAGATTCTGCCACCAGAAGGACTGTTTCAGTTAACTGTTCTTTTTTTTCCTATGATTTGATAAATTGTGCAAAAAAAAAAGTTTGTGAGCCTTATAAACAGAGAGGCATCTTTATGTTAGAATTAAGCCAGTGATTTTAATAAGCCTCCATATATATATACATGTATATAATGATATATACCATTATTTCTGCTTTAGGCATCTACAGAAAGCAATCTGAGCAATCAGCTCATCTCCCCTCAAGTCTCAATGGGAGCTCAGTAGCTGTCAGAGGAAGCCAGGCTGCTTCTGAAAATCCTATTAGCACCTCAGGTGAAACACTTAACTGTCTAGAAATCTGGCCCATAGTCTCACAACAGAACTGTAAATATTATTTAGTACACCTGGAGAAAGAGAGGGAGAGATAAAGATGAAAACAAGTATTTTCTAACTTTTTTGTGTGGCAGGATAGTACTAAAGAATTTCCATACCTCTTGATTTGTGTTGGGGAGCTCCTTGTAGGCTGAAACTATCATTTTAAACCTAAGATCGACATTCTTCACTTTGCATATGGCATACATGGAACACATCATGATCTAGGAAAGAAACAAAGAACAACCATTGGAGATGCTGCAAATGAAGTCGGGCTCGTCAGACATTTCAAATTGAGGGATGCTACTCTCTCTCCTGTGTCCTTCTGTGTTTACATGTTTTTATTCTGACACAGAAGGCAATTTCACCCTCCCTGACAGCAAAGGAAGCTTTGCTGCTGCCTTAAACACAAATTGCACTCATGGCCATTGCGAAGCAAAAGTAAAAGCTCAGTTTACGGGCTTTCTACTGCTAGCTGTGTGCTGCAAACAGGTGCTGCTCAACATCACACACACGCACAAAATAAAAAGATCCAGAAAATGAAGTCAGAAAACTGTTCCCTTCATTTCTGAAAGGCCATCAACTCATCACTGCAGCTGAGAATATCCTCCCAAACACAAATCACATTTAAAAGCCTATTCCATACACTTCAATTTTACGGTAGAATAACAACACATTTTGCCTTCCAAAAAAAAAATCATTATTTTCTCATACAAACAAAAACTTTTGTTTTGCTTTATTTTGAAAATATTTATAGATTGTATTTCAGCTGCCAATACTTCAAAAAAGACAAGAGGGTGGGATCAAATACAGACTTCACTCTCCCTTTCCTCTACATCAACCTCTAAAGAGAAACAGAAACAGAGATTATGATTTGTATTGGATAAAGAATTTTCAAGAAACATTTTGTTCCATTTTGTTCAAAAGAAAAAATATTTATTTTGAACAAAATGTAAAAGCTATTTTTTTTAATGTTACCTGGTCTAAGTGCCTGTCTCTCATAAGCTCATATTCATTTTGCAGCGTATGCTGGAACAGGGTCCAGATCAGCGGCTCCAGGTCGGGATGCTCAGAGAGAAGCCGATGAAACAGGGTGTGTAATCGCAGATAAGCCAGGCGATAGACTAGAGAAAAAGAGAAGAAAAATGAACTGCACTGGTGATAAGAGCCTCATAAAGTAAAAGGGACATGGAGATGACAGACAATGATGAGTTCATCGTCTCCCACTACTACCAGCAATGAAATGAAGGCTCTAAACCTCCAACTTCAAAATAAAAGGGGAGAAAAAGTCTTCAGACAACAAGCAGTGAAGTCCCCATGGAAAGATGCTGCCCATGTGGAAGTCATGTCAGCTCGAAAGGAGCCCAAATAAGCATTTGGAAGATAAATCCACAAGGGCTACTAACTAAGCAGGCAAATCACAAAAGGCCAAAGCTGAAAAAAGTCAATGCTGGGAATCAAGGGGAAGCTGTTTCTAAACCCCCCCTGGCATCTATTCATGGCCACTCCTGCAAACAGGATTCTGGACTAGACCAACAGCTCTGAACCAAGATGGCCTTTCTTACAAAATGCAGCTAAGTTCTGGCTTTCAATTAATAGTGTGTAGAGTACATGCAAGAACCTACTGATATCATTTTATTATGATTTCTTCCAATTGGAGATGAAGGTTGGTAAAGCTTGTTTATTACGGATTTCTATTTTAGAAAATGAGGAGAATCCGAGTTCTGAAATCACAGAAAGATAAACAACAAGAAGCTCCACAATTTCAGTACGTTCAGATGCTACTAACCTTTTTTGTAGAACAGTGAGAGGGAGGTAGATTTCTGTGGCTTCTGTGTTTGGGAAGTCGCAGTGCCCTGAGCATCCGGAGGGGAAGTAGCATTGGGAGTAGGGCCAGATGCCTTCTTCTTTGGAGATCTCACAGGAGAAAGATACCTGGAAATTCAACATGCGTTAAGCACTGACATCACAAGATGAATAAATGACTTTGTCTTTAATGCTTGCACAAACTCTTCCCTCTCCCCGCATCTAGGAGAAATGAATCGGCACTGTAAATAGATATTCCCATACCATATAAATTTAGAGGTAGTAAATAAATGCCACTCTGTATTCCTTGCTGTTAGAGCTCCTAACAGCAAAAGAAACAGGACAAAACGCCAGCAGAAAGAAGGAGCTGCACCACCAATCTCGCACACACATCTCTTCCACTCACCCCTTCTTCAACTGTGTGTTCAAGCTAAAACCATTTCACAGACTTTTCTAAATAAGAGGACTTACTTGCCAGCAAGTAAGGCAATTGTTTGCAATTACAAATTCAATGGGCTTGGATAAAACATTCCCACATTTATTTAGTAAGATTTACACATATTTAAAGCAGTAGCAAATACAACACACGGGTCAACGTAACTTCACAGAATCATTGAGGTTGGAAGGGGCCTCTAGAGATCATCTAGTCCAACCCCCCTGCTCCAGCAGGGACTCCCAGAGCACATGGCACAGGGTGGCATCCAGATGGGTTTGGAAGATCTCCAGAGAAGGAGACTCCACAACCTCTCTGGGCAGCCTGTTCCAGGGCTCTGGCACCCTCACAGGAAAGAAGTTCTTCCCCATATGGAGGTGGAACCTCCTGTGTTTCAACTTACACCCGTAACTTGTACCCTAACGAGTACAAAAACAGAATACAGGTGGATTTAAGTATTAAGGCAGACAGCAGCCCCCAGGAGGCTTCAGGCACACTCGTTGCTTACAGGTCTGCTGCAGTGTGGTTGTGCTGCAGAGGCTGGTTCAGAGTGGAGGCAGGCTCGGGCTGATCAGCTTGGCCTTCTCGTTCCTTCGACTGCTTGATAAGATCGAACAGAGGTGAATCCTACAAAAATCACAGGACCAGCACATAGTAACGGGAAGGGGTAACCACTGCAGACTGTAAATACCAATCTGGTACTGAGATACATTAAAAACACCAAAAAAAGTCCACATATTTTGATTTTATGTCAACTTCCAGGCAAGGTAGCTTGAGTTAAGTCTGAACCTACTAAAACCTAGGAGGCAGCAAGTGATGAAGAGAGGATACAAGTGAAATGGAGAAGGACCTGACTGAAGCAACAACACCACTACATTAATAACAAACAAATGCTGACATTAATAATAAACAGTAGTCTCATGGAAACAAAGTCTTAAGGCTTTTGCCATTTATTTGTCACACAAGGAGTAGAATTATGCTGAGGCAGCGGCAGGCAGTGTCGGCAAGGCTGGGAAGGTGAGAGCCGACGCAGAGGGCCAGGCTTTCCCCCAAGCCATGTCCGGAGAGACAGCACTAAACCCAACCTGCTCAACGCTTTATGCACAATGAATGCATCACCTAATTGCCCCAAACCTATATGCACCTACATGTTGTTAGTGTTAAAATAGGATGGCTCAATTCTGTAGCTACAGTGGCGAGCTATAACCCAGCATGAAAAGCCAACTGCATGAGCAAGGCAGTAAAGAAGCTCTAGTAAAACCAGCATTAAGACTTTTTTGTTTAATCATTTCTAAAAAAATATATAATAACAATGCAGCACTACATATTGTTGTATCTTTGCTATATACCACTAGATATCTGGACTTTTCCTAAGAACCCCAGCTGCTGGGGTCATTTGCTTTTTAGAGATTCTCCGTTGCCATTTTTCT
Source organism: Tinamus guttatus (assembly GCF_000705375.1). The sequence goes on from NW_010577765.1 coordinate 58,338, forward strand.
TCTAAAATATCCAGCTTTCAAAAATGTGAGCAGCTTTAAACTTCAGCAACTAAGAGCAACCAGATGAAAATGGCTCAAGATTTACCATTTCTCATATTGTGCAATTTTTAAATTACGATTTTGGCAATGCTGGAGCCCTTTTATCCATAATAGAGAAACACCAGTTACTGACTCATAACCACGGAGTTGTTTCTCCATCATTTCTCAACCAGACCAGCTTCCAGACTTGTTTGCATCATAGTGCTCTGCATTTAGGACTGCACGCAGATCCCACTCAGTTCTTTCATGCTGCCCTTCCTGGAAGCGCGTAGACACGAACATTTCTCACCCATCCAGCCACTTTGCTTGTTCCTTTTTATTATTCCCACGACTGTTTCACTGCGCTCTGAAGAATCTGTTTCCTTCCTAGAGCTATCATTAATTCCCTGAGAAAACATCTTCAGCCTCCTCGACTAAGAGTTAATCCAGTTTCATCATTCATGTCACATTTCAACTCTTCACAACTGGAAAAATATTATTCTCAATGAAGCATCAGTAACAGGAAAGGGGATTAACACAGGGGAATGAGAGATCAAGAAATGGAAGCAGGAGTTCCAGTTTTGCAAGTTCTTTCTTGAAACCAGCAGCTCCAGGTCCTCTCTCAACCCTGCTCCATTTTCCCTACCTAAGAGCAGGGAACGAGGTGAGGGGATGCAGCAGCTCTGCCTAGGAGAGGTGTTTTTGCATCATTCGCTCTCTTTTCTCCACCTTTGCCCTTTTTTCATCCTTTTTGCCAGCTATGATAGTCTTCTCACCTCTGTCTGCACCAATGGCATGCACTAGAAGAGCAGCAAGGTTGCATTAGGGGCACATTGGAGTTAAATCAGCTCTTGCAGGGGACAGAGCAAATCTCAGAGCAGGAGACAGGGCAGCAGCAAGACTGAGCCTGGGAGCAAAGTGAAAGCAGAAAAGGGCAGGAAAAGGAGAAGGGAGTATGAGGGCTCCCATATTTAGCGACAACAGCCTATTAAATGTGATGATTTGACACAAAACAGGACCCTACAGGAATTTATGCAAAGTCACTGTTTTCCATCAGTCTGACAAACTACAGCTGGCAAGAGCACAGACAAAGCACAAAAACCCCCCACTCCGTAACGGAGTTGTGAGACATGGCAAGTGCAGTACCTTCCTTTTATTTTGTTTTATTTTATTTTGGGCTCCTCGTGGTTTCCGCGGCCGTGTCGCATGCGCCAAGGCGGCGGCACCGACCTCTGCTGCAGGGCTGGGACTGCACGAGGCAGAGGGAAACCCAACCTAAACCAAACCAGAAACCCCCCAAACACCATTTAGCCTCTGACTCAGTGAAATTTAGGCTGAGTTCCCATAAGCACAATTTCCATCACCTCTTCGTTGACAGGCCTTCAGGTAAAGCCATTCCCATTCTTATGCCAGTGACTATTGCTTCTAAAGAATCAGTTATTGACGGGTTTGTGCATCTCCTTCCTTTCTTTTCCCTTTAAACCTGAAAAATACTTTTCTTTAGCGAATCTGCAACACATTCTGCAGCTTGCAGTGATTTTTCATAGCAACCACTGAGCTTATCAGCAAATTCTGCTCCGCTTTCTGTCACACTACCAGGTATTCAACAACCTACATCTCTCCTGCACAAGCGAAATACCGTGTCAATAAGCAGACACTTGCCAGTCCCTTAAGGAATTGTCATAAAAGAACTTTAACCCTAGTTTTATCTGGCAAGAATGTTTATTCAATAACTTGTTTCTAAAGGGACGTTACCCATCCTACCTTCTACACATTTTATATGGCTTTCTTAAGCTTCCAGGAGGCACTTCAGGTCAACAGGTCATCTCCAACGCGTTCCTTTCATATCGAGTTTTGCAGCACTTCTATTTTAATTTAAAGCTAAGTGATTATTGTTACTAGATACAGCCACAGGACAAATTCAACACATGAAATTTAACACTGCTTTTCAAGGAGCAATTTATTAGCGTGAAAAGGGAGAAGCCAATTAAGAAACAAAATTTCCCAGGGTCTACTGGCACGGCACGAGACAGACCCTGGTTCTTGGCGTTAGAGCCAAGGAGGAGGCCGAGATTTCCCTCAATTCCCCCGGAAGCCACGCCAGGCTAGTCACAGCCCCGCAGCAGCAGCAGCAGCTCTGCTAAACCTCAGGGAAACAGGCAGGGGCAGCGGGGGAGCCTCCGCCGGACACGGCCCGGCAGCAACACCCGCGTCGCAAACATTCCCGGGGATTTTCTCCAAGCTGCAAAGCTCCTTCTATGGACAAACCGGGCTGAACCCCGCACTGGTTAATCCTTGTTTGGCTCTCCTGAAACTACAGGATGCAGAGGCGCTTCCCGATCTTTAGATCAGCAGTGTCCCAACTCCCTGTTAATTGGGTTTTCGCTTCCATGAAAAGATTAAGTGAAAAGGTCTTAGTATAGAGCACAGCTAACCTGGCATTAAGGTGTTGGCAGCTCCAACTGCAGAGGAAGCCCCCGAGCAACTTCCAGGCAAGGGAGAGCAAAGCTACTGAACTGAACACTGCAACGGCAGTACCCAGTATTATTTTGAGCACAGCTTCTGCCTTTATCTTGTATCACTTTACACATTCATGCTTTAAATGATCTCCTAATCACTGTGTTATTGTATCAGTCAATCCATTACATTAAGAATTTCCAAGGAATCCAAACATGAAGTTTTTTTTCTTTTTGGAAGACACTGAAAGCTGGGTGTACTTTTGCAACGCAAACCAAAACGAATTTGGCAATGACAACTTTTAAATGAAACTGCAAAGACTGTACTGGAGCTATCGCTTCACATTCCGCTTTCCCAGGACAGAATTAACCACTTGCTTGATTTGTGTCTGCTATGTTTGCAGAAGTGTCTCCAAGATTATGAATATTGACCGTTGAGTGAATTTAGGCCTGCCAAAACAATACACTTCACAGGCTGAATTTGAACTATATTTACTATGAAAAAATATATTAAACACAACGTTTTAACTTTGTATGTACGTACAAAGCTTCTATTAAAGGAGTTGCATTATGCAAATTATAATCTTATTAGGGCTTGTTTTTATGAAATTCATAAAGAAAATAAGCAACAACTGTAGCAGTACGGATTCTAATTTGTTTAACAGCACTGTCAGATCTACTTTCAACTCCTTTGTGCAAATATATGTTTTTTAATACAAGCTCTACTTCTGCCTTACTGGCAGGATACTTGAAAAAAATCAAGCGTAATGGTGATTTATAAAACACAAATCTAACGTTAAAGTTTTGTGAGAGTCTCCTTTTTATGTAAATATCTAGTATGTAGAAGAGAGGAAAGCAGACAAAAACCAATGACTAAATTGGTTCTGATCACTTGAGTGATATTTTAAAGGCATTTTTCTCCACACCCAAGAGGGTAGCAAAGGCAAACTGAGAACAACGTGAAAAAGCACAAACTGAAGGAGTTTGTTTGAAGACGTTGATAGAAAACTTGCCAGCAGCTGATTGAATGTGGGTGCCGTAGCCTTGGGCCTATTAAGAATTCTCAAACTCAGTTCTCATGTTCCAGTTTTCTTCTAAATTACAAAAAAACAGTATTAAACTAAAAATAAGAGGGACTGCTGTCTGGTCTGGCACTTAGAACCTATCACGGAAATGGGAAATTGGAGATGCTGTTTTAGCGAATATAAACATATACACTAAATACAAAATCACTGATGTATGGTGAAACAGGTGAAATTGATTCCCTATATATTCGTTATGGAAAAAATGATTTCAAACTTCTTTGTTAGAGAAGAAAAGCCAGGTCATCCATATCCGGGATATGTATTTTAAATTCACATTGGTTTAAACAAGGCTGCAAATCCCTTACATCTTTCCAGGCCTGCAATAATCTAGCCCCTTCCCTACAAGCCTCCAGAGAAAACCTACTGAGCTCTAGTAGAATTCCTAATTTATTTCAACCCAATCAATACCATAATTTCCCACCCTTCTACCTCCAAATATGCTCTGCAGAGAAGGACCTGGGTGTCATGGTGGATGACAAGTTGACGATGAGGCAGCAGTGTGCCCTCGTGGCCAAGAAGGCCAATGGGATCCTGGGGTGCATTAAGAAGAGCATCTCTAGCAGGTCGAGGGAGGTGATCCTGCCCCTCTACTCAGCCCTGGTGAGGCCGCAGCTGGAGTATTGTGTCCAGTTCTGGGCTCCACAGTACAAGAGGGATGTGGAGCTGCTGGAGAGAGTCCAGCGCAGGGCTACAAGGATGATCAGGGGCCTGGAACATCTGCCCTGTGAGGAGAGGCTGAGGGAGCTGGGCCTGTTCAGCCTGGAGAAGAGAAGGCTGAGAGGGGATCTGATCAGTGTCTATAAGTACCTCAAGGGAGGCAGTGAGGAGGATGGAGCTGGCCTCTTTTCACTGGTGGCCACCGACAGAACTAGTGGTAATGGCCACACACTGAAACACCAAAAGTTCCACAGGAACTTAAGGAAAAATTTCTTGACAGTGAGGGTGATGGTGCTCTGGAACAGGCTGCCCAGAGAGGTTGTGGAGTCTCCTTCTCTGGAGATCTTCCAAACCTGCTTGGATGCCACCCTGTGCCACGTGCTCTAGGTGACCCTGCGTGTGCAGGGGGGTTGGACTACATGACCTCTCAAGGTCCCTTTCCAACCTTACGCATTCTATGATTCTTCCCCAGGTGGTATTAACTGATTCTCTCTGTTTTCCAAGATCTCTCAGCAAAGGTTCCTGGAGCCACCACGCTACAGGCCAGCAGAGACCTATTTCCTAGCAAAGGACGAAGTGCATGTCGAGATAACAACGCTCAGAAGCTGCTGAGAGGCCAACCTCACCTGCAACTTCCCTGAGGATTTGGGGGGAAACAGGGAAGCTGAATACAAAAACACATCACAGCAAGAGAAACAGCTGATGGCCACTGTTAGATATTTGCTGTGATACTTGTTTTTTAAAAAAAAACTCAACAGCCAGTTCTTAGCTAAACTAAAGAGTGAAACAAATTTGCAAAGCTTAAACTCCATGATTTTCAGCAACCTCATTTCCCCCCTCCCTCCCTCCCAGTTTTTAAACTTTAACCACAAAGATACTAGAGTTTTTTTGTGTTAAGATAGAGACTAATTCTACAGGCATGTTCAAAAATATTACACAGAGCAATGATAATGCTCTGCAAATAGGTGAACTGCTGACCTGGCTACTGCTTTAAAGAGCTGTAAAGCAGTCACCAGGTGAATACCAAAGAGCGATCCATGGTATTCAGGATGATTCCTGTTTAAATTGGCTGCAAAATTAAATTTTCAAAAATTTCCTTGAAAATAATTTTGAAAAAGTTGAAAAGCAGAACCACATTTTTGATTCAATTACTTTGCTTAAGCCTCTCAAGGCGACACTAGGAAGCCTCCTACCACATGGCTTGAAGCACGCCCTTGCCCCCTTTACTAGTCTTCCTGCTGGAGACTTGCACAATTTGCTAGATTTTTTCGTAAAAGAAAGGCAGGCTGAATAAGCAAGGAGTTAATCTTCAGCTTGTTAGAGCCTTAGTTACACACATCTCTAAGCCAGCCACCCACCGAAAGGCACCGCCTGCTCCTCCTCCTCCTCCTCTCACCACCTCCTGCTTCTCTCGAGTCTGTGTGGCTGCATGGAGCCCTGGATCAGGGTTTATTGTTTTCCTTTGCTTTTAAGACATTTTGGGAGGATAGGAAAAGGGATGGCAGGCTCATTTTATACCCAGATCAGCTCCCCTATCTACTTCACCCTATGGCCATGCACATGTTGGGCCACAGGAGGAAGAGTCAGAAATGTGCTGCTGGAGGATCATCTTTCAGGGGCAGGACTGGGCTGAAGGCCAGCTAGACAGCTCTCAATTTCCACGATTTCTCCTCAAAAGCAGTCGACAAGTCTGCAAATAGGGTGATCCTATGGATCCTATGGACAGCATCACATACTGAAATCTAGAAGAGGCTACTGCAGAAAAGGATCTTAAAGAAAATGCTGTCATAGACTGATGGGAAGGCAGTACCTGGTTAAGACAGATAACCAAGGTACGAATAAATGTTCTGTTTTCACAGTGGAGAGAAGTGACCAGTGAACTCTCACAATCTCTGCCGGGGAGCTGCTGTTTAACGTTCACAGATGACATGGGAAAAAGAGGGAGGCAGAGACGGAAAGTTTGCTGGTGACACAAAAATATTTAGTTTAAGTAAGGAAATGAAAACTCACTGCAAAAAAGTCGCAAGACTGAGTAGATGATAAAATAGCTATTCAAGGCTGGGAAGAAAATGATACTAGCTTGTCATAGATAAGGGCTCCAAAGTCAATACTGCTGCAAAAAGATATTAAACATCTCTGAGTAACTTAATGTGCCAACTCAAGCTTGGAAGTTGAGGTGAACTTCCTACAGAATTACTACCGAAGAAATAAAACAGAGAGTTATTACTATGCCACAGTGTGTCAAAACTGTCATCAAACTAAAATTATCAGCCAACAGGATTAAAAGCCCAAACCAAATAGCTTCTCATACAACAGAGGAGTTCAGCCGTGGAACTAATTACTACAACACGTCATGGATAGGGACAACATATTTTATTCCAAAAGCCACTACACATGTAGATCGACAAAGTGTTACAGACTGTAGCCACGTACTGTGTCTTTCTGGCTGGGTATTATCCAAGAAAACAACACTGCGGGCAAGCCTGGCACGTATTTTTCCCCCAGAGCTATTGCAAGAAGCCTCTTCCAGCTGGATCCTCCGGCTGACCTGGCAGCAGCTGCTGGAGAAACAACCTTATCTGAAGCAATCGCCGTGTTTACTGCCTCGCGCCCCGCTGCAACCCTGCCTGCTCGTGACTGGCTCTTGGACAAATCTCACTTCAGTATTTTTCAACCAAAGCCACAAAAAGAAGCTGAACCACTGCTGGTTTTGGCCCTGCTCTAGCACAGAGCGCCGTGTACGCTGCGGAAGCGGAGACCTGCCCCGTGCGAGCCCCGCGCTGCTGGCAGCAGCAGAAGCAGAAGCTCCCCAGCGCGCGGCGGCCACCTCGGGCTGCGAAAGCAAGGAGCTTTTCCAGCAAAGGAAGTAGGGAAGAGATGCTTTGCACGCCCATTTGTGTAAACCGACATCACAGCAGCGTTCAAAATATTCTTACCTATGAAAAACAGAAAAATTTCCACCTATGAAAAACAGTTCCGCTGGGGAGCCGAAGAACACATCCAGGCTCTTCATTTCGTTCTCTACTAAAATAGGTGTTCTGTGACCCCAGAATTGCTCTAAGTTTGCAGTTCCTATAGATAAGGATCAGACGGTTACAGAAACACCATCACACCAAGCTGCTCCCTTCCTAGCAGCTTCCTTTCAAGTTCACTTACACAGTCACAGTTCTCAGAATAACAACCAAAAACGGCAATCCCAGGAATTACTTCTCCCAATGCAAGTGCAGACAAGACGTTCTAGCTGGCAAAATACTCCGGTCTGATTACAGAGCGGCATTAAACACACGGATGAGGGTAAATTAGCTAAATGACATGCTGATGAAAACATGCAAATTCGCTTGTCACTGCTTTAGCCAGAAAAATACACGAGTTTCATGCCATTTTCATGGCACCCTGTGCTGGAAAGCAGCCACTGCAGTGCACAAGCTCGGATTCTGCACGATGCACTACAAAACACCATCACGTTAAAATCATCAATTCTTTGAAGAGCTAAAGTTATGACTGGTAACGTGCATCTTTCTAATGAAAAACCTTTTATCAGTAGTTTCTTTTGGGTACTCGTAATGTGGCACCTTTTGCAGATTTTTGGTTCAAGCTTTCTAACCAGTAAGTCTCTCATTCTTCTCATTTACTCATCAGCAGGGCCAATTTAAGCACAGTACATGATGAGCAATTCTCTTAATCCAGTTAAAGCAGTAAGTAGGTTGGAAAATTTTGTAGGCATCAGCTGAAAAAGGCAGGACAGCATCTTCCACCAACAGCACTAATGAATCAGTAAATTAGGACTTGCACAGAAAATGATACCATGTAAATAAGCTGCAGAGAACATGGGTCTCTAGAATGAGCTGCAAGTAGAGGGACTAATTCTCTAGAAAACAGGAAAACTTCTGCTCCCGGCATGAGCTTAGGGAAGTGACGTATTCCCAAACCATTAACTGCAGCCTGCTGTAAAAGCAGAAATTGCTATAAACATTTTGCAAGATGCCTCACAGAGTCTAAATCCAGAAGAATAGTAGAAATTAATTGGACTTCCAAAAATGCTTCACAGAAAAATATGGCAACAAAAATATAAGAAGTGCTCTATGTAACAGTGTTTACAGTGACCACTTTTAGAAGCATTTCAATCTGAAAACAAATCGCTCACGAAAACTGAAAAGACAAGACAAAAGTTGTAAGAAAACTATCAGTGCAGCAACATTTTAGCATAAATCCACCCCTTAAAAAAGTGTTCTGATCTTAATTTGATGCAGTTCTTCTGTGACTAATGCTAGGGAATACGTCAAGCTCAGTTATCTCACCTAGCACCTAGCAGTTGCTCAAGGCAGACACAACCTGGCAGCCCTCCTGTTCTGATTAGCCCTCACAGCAGAACCACATGCAGAGCTTCTGAGCACTTTGTTGACAGAGCTTAAGAACATGCCTGCAATTACCCAGTTTTGCCTCACAAGCAGCTACTTTACTATCAGATAAAATATATACATTAGTGCGAGGGAGTAGTGCAGTGAAAATCAGATTAACAAGAGAGAATTGGGGGGAAAAAAGGCTTGGGCTGTGATAATACTACGTAGTCTGCATTAAAAATATATTCTTTTCAGTCTGAAGATAAGAAATTAAATTTTGATAGTATGCAGAATTGTAAAACTTACTGCTGTAAAAAAAACCAGGCTTTCTAGTAACTTAAATCTGAACAGATCTGAAACAAACTGAAGACATGCATAGAACATCCATTTTTTTCATTATACCCATTTCATACTTACATTTTAATTTTTCTAACAGATTTAGTATTTAACATATACTAAATATTTTTCCTTGTGTGCTCTCCCAAAGTTTTATATCTATTTCTCAAGCAGATATTACAGTGCATTCTATTAAACCATGCTGCTCTCCCCAACTCTGGGCTTTTTGCTGGTTATCACTTAACTTCCTCGTCCTGTCTAGAGGGCAATTTCACCACCAACAAACTGACTTTGTCAAATACAGGCTATAAATTTGTAGAGCCACCCCAAAAGATTTTTAATATTAGTATGAATGCATTAACTTTTCACAGATTCGAGACTGAGAAAAATGCAACTAGCAGTCATCAAAAAATGAGCAACCCTAAGAAATGGGGTCAGGAGTGTTTTACACATAAACACACAGATCATCCACGGAGCTGTACAGCCTGGGACCCACCAAGACACTTGTCCAGACATCTGAATTTCAGCAGCACCTGCAGGCAGCTTAAGTCAACCTCTCTGAAATTAAGTCCCTGTTATTCTTCGGAAAATAATCCAAGACATGATATTTGGTGCTTTTCTTCATGGCCACACACATGCACATAAAAAAACATTGGAGTCAATGAAGGCTCTGGAAAAACAGGTTTGCTCACAACAGAACACTTACCCCTCAGTTATTTAGAGGTAAATGATGCAGAAAATTACTGACTTATTGTGTTTTAAAAGGCTTTGTTTCCCATTTAACCATAGGGTCAAGCAGAAAGGCTTTCCTAGGTAAATAAGACGACCTAATATAAAAAGTTGGATTACTTGGTGGCCTGGAGGACACTTAGATACTACTTTGTATAAAACAGGCTACTTTAATTCCCCTCAGCAGTTAGGAGAATAGTAGAAAGAGTGGCTGGAAATAAGGGCCCATTGTCAGTCTGCATCACCTGAGTTATGAGTAACAGAGCGCACTGCACTATCGGCAGATGCCAGTGCCCTAGAATTTCTCCTACAAACCAAAACCTCTCCCATTTATAGCTTTCTTCAAGCTTATTAAAATTGGACTGGGCTTATTTTTTTCTTACTTGTCTGAGGGACATATATATATATGAATTTCCACAGTACAAGGAAAAAAAGCATAATTTTAGTCAGAAATGCTTGAGTACTATGGTATTCTGAAAAAAAGCAGGCAGAGCATAAGCCCTGGTGATGTCCATGGAAGCACAGAAGGGCAGAAGTCTCACCACTTCTATTTGAACAATATCATCTGGATTTGGGAAAGCAATTTTAATCTTGTGTTTGAAAAAATCAAGAATTATGGCACAACGAAGATCCCCCTTTCTCATCCATTCTGGAAACTAAGGGCAGTGTTTGATTTCTACCTCCTTGCAGGACAGGAGAGGGCGAAGAGCTGCCACTGAAGCAGGACTTGAGAAAGGTGACAGGTACCTTGTGCCAGCAGCACAACTGGGGCCTCTGCAAAACAGCCAAAAAAGGGGAACATTCATTTTGTGCCTTCATACTGCTAACGAGGAAGCAGCCTTGGATTTTAATGGCAAAATAAAGAAGTGGCACATTTCTAAAAGCATAACACATTTCTGAACACGTATGATGCTATTTTTTTTTGTCTGGATGATTCTAGGTTTGGTGATCAGATGTATTTATAAAAACCAAGAAATGTGCTCTGCTCTCGCCTTCCTCTATGCAGCACTTGCTTGTCACCTACTTATGTGTAGGTTCCACTGTCATCTAATCAAAATCAGCAAAACACATATCAAACCTACGTGATTTCCCCTAAAGTATTAAACAATTGACGTTTCATGGTACCCAAACAAGCAGGAAGCTATAGTTTATCTGATAAAGTATATTAAATAACCAAATGACAAAACCTCCTGGCTTCCTGTGGTCTCATTTTATTATAGAAAAAATGTGTACTACTCAAGTAAGAATGTTCCTCCTACCAAAGAATTGGTCTTCAATGTTTCTGATGAAACAACTATATTTCATAAATCTTATGCTGAGAAAATTGTTCTTCTCTAAGTTTTATTTTGGAAAATCAAGAAAAACAAGGTAAAATTAGCTCTAAAGATTTTTTTTAAATTCAGTTGGCTTGATGAATATTTTTGACTTACTTTTTGAAAGAAATTTCACTGAATCCTATTTCCAGAAAAAGCTTTGATTTTGCCAGAATAGCGCTGTCCAATAGCAGTATTTCAAAGTCTTTATGCTGGAGCTGGAGTCAAGTTTTGGTATCCCTTTTAGCAGGGCAAAAGGGAAAACATAGTGAGCAGTGATTTAAATGATGCTGACTGCAAAACTTGGTCACGCTGTGCTTTACTGGAGCTGCACACAACCGTGGCAAACCCAGTCCTATTTGCCTTCTGCCAGCTGAGAAAATCCAGGGGAGTTTGCAAGCCTTGGGAGCATTTCTCTATCAGCAAATTTCAAACCACGAGGCTTAAAGCAGCCCCCCCGGAAACGTTTTGCCCCGGCTTTCACACTCCAGAGCGCGCACAGTTCACGCACCAGGCAGAGCATACCGCAGCGTGAAACCTGTTGCATGTTGCAGCTTATTATTGGCGCGCAGGGGAAAAACAAACAAACAAAACCCTTAGCTGCAGCGGGGCCGTTTCCCCTGCGCCTGCCCTTTCAGACCCTTGTTGTTCTGAGTGTTTCCTGCCGACGGGCGTCGCGGCTCGGGCCCCGGGTGGGTTAGGTGGCCCTGCCGCTGCCGGACGGAGGCGTCTGACCCTGTGTCCCCGCAGGGAACACGGTGCAGGCGCCCGGCGCCACAGCGAGCCCTTTCCAGCCACCCCCGCTCCTCATCTCACCAGAAACCCCTTCCCCCGCCTCGCTTTTCTTTTTTTTTTTTTTTAAAGGAAGGCTGAAAGCATTTGCTTCTTTGAACAAAAATTTTACTTCATTAACTCCACCACAAGTAACAGCTCTGAAAAGATTATCCCAGAAGTGTCCATGAAATCTAAAAATTAGGCCTGTTGTACAACATTGCTGCCTTTAAATAATCAAAAAATGTCTGTTCCAGGCAAATAGGAGCAGCCGCAAGGAACACAAGGTGACCTGGAGTCTCCACATGTTGCTTCAGGTCAGGAAAGTGGCCGTTTGCCTGTTGACTCACTCTTAGGTTAAATTGTTTTTCGCGTTCACGTGACCCAGTGTTTCCCTGTCTCAAAGGGGAATGGACAGGGGACACAGGGAAACAGCTCTGCCAGGAATTCATGGAGGAATTGCTTTGCTCAGGATGCAGTTTTGCCCTGCTCTCTTTGCTCTCGCCTACTGCTGCTTTTGGTTAGTGCGGCCCCATGATCCCAGTAGAAACAGGCCAATATCAAGCTTGCCCACAAGCCAAAGCAAGGATATAAAAATATTACGGTCCAATGCGTGTCCACAAGCACAGGAAGACAGTAGGGAGGTGGTTTACATATAAATGCTCCCTCTTTTTAATTGCAGACTACAGGGAGGAACCTGTAGCATATTTGAGCGTAAAAGGACTCAAAAGTCTCAAAGCTAAACTCCCTCCTGCGACACTTGCAGCAAAGTTCCACACGTGGCTTAAATCAATCCAAGTGCATTTGTGCCTCCCTTTACTTCCTCATCTCTCTCTTGCCTTAGGAGCAACCCGGCCATGGCTGGGGAGGCCGTATATTACTCAGGACTAGCTGTTGATGAAAGCGTTTTCCTCGTTCAGCTGCCTGAACGTGTTCAGCACCTGGGAAGAAGCAGGAAGAAGGTGCTGGAAGCAGGGCTACGCTGTTGTATGTACCAGGTCCCACATTTACAGTTGTTTAATTTAACCATGAAAACCTTGTCTTTAGTTGCCTGTTACACAGAAATGGATGCAGAATCTAACGAATTCAGAAAGAACAGAGAGCGTTCAGATAATGTGCATGGAGCAGGAAATCACTTCCAGTCTTTCCTAAGTAACAGGCACCCTCTCATTCCTCTCCACCACCAACTCTCCCTGCTACCAACCACCCACCTTCCCCCTTTTTTTGCTCCCTTCTCACACCATGTAGCTGCTAGCTTTGGAAAACCGCTCCTAGAACCAACTGATTTTCAACTCTTCCATTTCAGATACGGACCTGTGCAACCAAAAGTTTTTTTTTTTTTTCTCCTCCATCTAAACCATTGGAGCACTAGACCATCTTGGAGAACACATGAGAAAACCAGGCAAAAACTGGAAACCTAAGTGGTACGCAGGACAGGATATGGCGAGTGCCCCTACCTGGATCTCACTACCACAGCACTTACTGGAGGAACTCGGAAGACACTTGGAACCGCAGAAGAGCTTCTGGGCCCCACACAGCTCCTCCTTCTGAAGCCAAACACCTGCTTGGAAAGGGCCTGTGCTCTTATAATGTAAGAAACGCCATGTGATGAGAGCCCTTGTTTCGAAGGAGACACTTGAAGTCCAGTCTCCCTTCTTTTTATGGGGTTGAACTTACATTTCCTGGGTGTTAGAACTCTTACAGGAAAGTTATGAACAGAGATTCAAATGAAAACAGTTCTTTCACAACAAGCAATCCTTTAACTGAGCTTAAGGCCTCTAAAGAATTTTAGCTAGAGGCCTCTCAACCCAAGATCTGATTTGATGTGGATTTGGGATTCTTTTGTAGTGAAGGTGCATAAGAGGAGGGCTTGGAGCTTTTGTATCAAAAATGCTTTGCATCGAAACAATTTTACATGCAGACTGCAAAGCAACTTCCAAACTTTCCAGAAGTCTGACCAACAGCAAAAAAAAGAAATTTTTTTGGGGGTGGCTTCTGAGTTCTGCTCAACCCCTTCTATTATTTTGGTAGAAAGAAAGGGAAAAATGTGTGAAGCACCTCAGTGTCCCTCCTCCCAAGTTCTGCCATTTGCCTTTTCACCTCCTCAGCATCATCTGCTCAGTGCACTGAAAATGTAACTCCTAAACGTGTTCAATAGTGTAACAAAGTTCAGGAAATCCTGAATTTGTGCTTCAAAAAACCTCACAGAGTGAAATGAAAGAAAAGAAAGTCAGCTGACAAACTTTTGGTGCTATTTACCAGTACTAATGACATGCTGCTAAGTAATCTCATAAGTGATCTTGCAATGCAGAAGTTAGAGAGGCTCTTTGCTGACTTACACTTTTAAAAAGTAATAGTTCTTTGCATTAATCTCAAGTTCCAAGTTCTGCTTTTTGGCAGCTGTTCTCCCTAGACAAGCATTTTCATGTCAGTATTTATCTACACTAATTATAGCTTACCAGCTTGAACGACTCTTATGAAACATTTTTGCTCCCAACTTCTTACATTCCAGTTTTGTTAAGGAAAACAAATTAATACTACAGCTCTGTTTTGTTTTCTACTACACAAACTCACATAAATCTCACTGAATGACTATGGTAAATTCTTTCTATAGCTTCATAATGTTACAGCTTATAAAAGCATAACAATGTTTTATAAAGTAATGTGACTGTGGGCTTTGTGCTGTCTCTGACAAGCAGAAGTTAAAAACCTCTTACAAAGTCAGAGGTCTCTGTTCTTTCTGTCAGAATTACAAGAAGCTGCAAGTGCTTCATGCAGTGGCTGCGAGCGATTTGGCACAGAAGCAAAATGCACCTTTGAGAATGAGGTGGAGGAATAGCAGTAATCCTGACATGGAACCAGCCTGCCTCAGTCCTGGCAAGAGAAGAATACGTGTCAGGCAGCAGCTTAAACTGAAAATCTGAAATATAACAAGCAATTATCTCGGAGACAAAATTGTAAATTTATTCTACCTTTTTTCTTGTCTTATTCCATCCCATTTCATCCTCTATGTTTGGAAAAGCTTCTGAAATAATTCATGAAGCTTCTTCAGTTTCCTTCCTTTCATTCCCAGCATTTGCTTACTACGGCACCTGATTTTTTTTAATTCTTTCCTAAAATAGCCATGTTTTCCCATTTGCAAAGTGTTTTGAATAAAATTTTCAGTCATGAAACATTTTGAAAATCTCTGCCAAGTCCAATTAAGCTTTGAATTTCTAATCCTATAATTTACAAAGCATAAGTTTGAGTAGAGCCAGAATTGGCCAGTCTTAGGGAAAGCCATTTTACTTATTTCCTGTATGCAAAGTGGAGAAACGTACAAAATTATTTCAATTATATTTGCAAAGTGACTGAATAAATGCAAATTTTTTTGCAAGTTCAAAAAATGCAAATGACAGTTCAGGAACTCACATATTTTACTCCAGCTAGAGCACCTCTCTTTGGATCTCTGACATTTTAGAAATTCATTTAATCCTGTTCCTGTCCATTCAAGGTAATGTTGCTAAGATTGTTTGCCTAGTCCATTCCTCACTTTGCTTCCCCCAGAACAATGTCAACCTCCATTTCTCAGTGTTGTTTTTACAATTCTTTACTTTTTAGCCCTTCTTGATAATTAATTCCAAAGACTAAAGACATTAGAAATATTTCATGTTATCTAACCCCCTATTAACCTGGTGAAAGATCAACCACACTTTTATGTTAGAACTGCCTGCCATCTAAAACACTTCCAGTGAAGAGTTCACACTGGTCCTTTTCCAGGAAATTTGCAGTCTACAAGAAACAGCTCTCCTGATTTAATCTATAAAGCACAGAGCTCAACATCTCATAGTATACCCGGGTACCTGCTACAAACTATCAACGTGGAGGCAGACAGTTGGCACAGGTTTCTTGCATCAGTCTTGTTTGTATCAAGGCTTTGCTGCAGTAATTTCACAACTGTGGTTTCTCACCAATACTAATTTTCTCTCCATTTTCCTCATCTTCGTAATAAGGTCTTTGGTACTGTCACTGTCCCTAACAACCATGCATACAACAAATAATAAATAGACTGTGTGGTTTCTGAGGAGTACTGCAGTGCAGAGCAGCAGAATTGCAAGAGGGACTTTCTAATTATCTTTCAAGAGTCTCCTGCTTCGCCAAGTAGGGACACTGAACGACCCTGAGAACACAACTGAAATGAAGATTTTTCTGTGCAAAACAGTTTCTTCGTTAAAGTAAGGATATTAAAAAGGTTAGAAGCTTCAATTGGCAGTGCCTAATACACATATACATTGTTCATAATGTGAGAAAATGAAAAAAATGAGGTTGGCGGGGGGACCCAGGTAGGTGTTGCATTTATAATCTGCTCTTGTTGCAGATGTCAGAGAAGGGTTCGAGCCATCACTTTAAATATATCAGATAAAATACTGTCAACATGGTCATTTGTTATCAAATCATTGCTTAGTTCCTCCCTACATCTTCCTAATCATTTTTTAAACAGCTTGCACATCAAAACTGATTTTAGAACATAAGCAAAACCTTCTGCTAGGACTTTCCATGAGTTGCATGAAAACTGGAATTCAAGAAGCTTAAAGCAAGTGTTTATCAGCCGTTTGCTAGTGGCCAAACCACCGCCGTACCTGCTTACCTGCATTTACAAGGCAAACAACCGGGCTGCATATTCTCACGGCCATTTACATAGCTGCAGGAAAGCCTAATATGTTCATTCCTAGGAACTGGAACGAGGAGATCTGAGCTGCTTCTGCCACTAGACACTGCTCGCTCCCAGGGGTGCTATTACAAACACTCCTTGCCCATCTGCAGCGCTGCGCTGAGGAAATTTAATCCCCTATTTTCATTAAGCATCTCAACTATTCTCCTTGACAGTAATATAAAATAATGCCCAGAATAAGCTGCAAAGTCTAAGAAGATAACGCATTTTTAAGAGTGCTTAATTTCAGGAAGTATTACACATCTCAGAACTTGTATGAGATGCTCCAAGAAACAATTCTGCACACGACTCTATAGAAAATATTTTCGAAATTCCTGCTCCAAAAAAGCCTTTTTATGCAAGATCAACAGGACACAACAAAATACGTTCAATTCGTAGCATTTCAAAGATCCTCCAAGCTTCTGATTACAGCTCGTAAGAAGTTCCGCATAAACTGGGGTATTTAGAAAGCCTCAAGTAAAATTAAGTATTATGAAATTATATTATGCTAATGGATACTGTGATGTCTGAACACAGTGCCCATTAGCAACAGAACATACTTAATTTACATCTTTATTACTTAAAAAATAATAATTTAATCCATATATATTGCTTTTCTGTCTGCCTATATTAGCTTTTGCATACTATTCCTCAAATAAAAATACATTCTTTATAGTCTACTTTCTTTATAATTTTGCATATAAAGGCCAGGGTAGGAAACAGCAAGGATGAAGACTGTACAAAGTAAACTGAAGTGGCTCAAAGAAACTCCTTGTTCATACATCAACATGCAATAAGTACTGGGAAGAAATATTTCAGAACTAAATATACAGTCCTATTGTCCTTGAATTTGACTAGAAATGCCATTTCTTAAAGCACAGCGATTGCCTTAATCACTGCACCTGATCTCTTTTAAGAACAAAAGACTAAACCAATCCATTGTGTTAAGCTGTTTAGAGACACTGCTATGCACAAAAAAAGGAACAAAAGAACAAAACTGTGTCCATGAATACGAGAAGGGAGAAGAAAGGAAAAAAAAAAGAAAAAGAAAACCATTCTAGCGGGCTAAATTTATTTTAAAAAGGAGAGAAATTGGCTTTTTCTTTGTCAGCAGAAAAGGAGCAGCCGTGTTTTCTCTAAAGGCACTTCAAACAAATCTGAAGAAAATAAGAGAAGCATTTCAGACAGAGAAATGAAGAACTTTCCCATTTTATCTGGAACTTCCCTCTTCCTTTTTTTAAGCAATTACACATACAAAGAAGTTATTTTAGCTTAGAAAATGTAAAAAAAAAACCACAAACTTGCAGCACCAATACTTCAGCTTCCAATGTTAAAAAAAAAAAGACATTTGAAAGAGTTTTGGCATCTATGCACTGGCATATAGCTTGAAAAAAAAATATATCAAGAAAGGCAGTTTATAGAAGGAGAGTTAAAACTATCATTATGCAGAAGATATTTGTAGCTTTCTTCTAATTTACACATGCAAGTGCAATTTTATTTCATACCAAAACATGAAGCTAACAAGTTCCCTGACACCAAAGAGTCTTCTACTCCTGTGCAGTCTTCCAGCTTCCCTTTTAAACATGAATTGCTAGACAAAAAGAGCCTGTTCACCATGAAACTCCCCCAATGCCCAATTTAAGACATGTCTACATCAGAGAGTTGTTAAGGGAGTAAGAACATGAATTTTCAGCATACCCAGTACTCTGCACTGTGTGTGTAAGGGGGCAGATACTGCACTTCAAGAACAGAGTCGGTCACTCACCAGAAGCAGTTTTACAGCAACTTATGAAAAGTCTCAAGGGGCAGTTACTGAATGGGAGTGGAGAAGGTAAAAGTTCCTATTCCTGCTTTCTCCGTAGCTACTTCCCCATATAATTAGCCAGTTAAAGGGAAACTTTTTAAGAGATCCTTTTTCTTGGCAGAAATCTAGCTTAAAAAACAAAAAGAATTTTTATCTTCTGAAATATATATCCTATTCACCAGGCATTGTAATTACCCCAATATTTAATTTGAGAGTCTTCTTCCTTCCAAGGACCTCTAATTGTTTTTAACAATGAGAATGGCCTCACATCCCAGCGAGGAAGCGAACAAACTTTTACACAGCAGGAAAACACATGCACACACACACAAAACTGTAGAAAATTTAACCAAAGTTGCAACAGGAAATCTGTGGCAGAGCCATAATAAATTCCTTCCTGCAAACACACTCACCAAAACAAAAACTCCAGAGTTCAGCTGAAGTAAAAATACCTCAGAAGCCAACCCTAGCCTGTGAAAAGGATTAAATAAATGATAAACAAACTCGGGAAAGGAAAATATTGTCCTGCCAGGGTTTGTCCTCACTGCAGCGGAGCTGCAGACCACAAGGCCCCGCGTGTCCCTGGTATCCTCATTTGCAGCGGCGCCTGCTCCAGCTTCCATAGAAGTGCTGCAATAACGGGGCTGTCGTGAAGTCTTAGAACCAAAACTGATATTTTTCTCAAGTTCAAAATTCACATCGTCTCTCACTACAATCTCTCTATGATCACAGCACTGAAAATCAGAACAGCAGCAGAGAAACATGCAACAGCAGCCAGAAGAACCCTGAAATACGGAAAGCCCTCAAATACCTGTTTTACTGCTGTATTTCCTTAGTACTTAACTTGGACTGCTGAATTTAAGGGGTCTTGCCCCAGTGCCCTATCTGAGAGGCAGCAGCCAGGTCTGTGACATCTGGGAGCGAGAAGGACCCAACAGCTGCAGCAGCTGCTGTTCTGGCAGACAGACACAGGGCTGCTCTACCAGCAAAAGCTGCTGGGATCATAAAGCGCTCCCCTCCTGACCCTCTGCTCCAACCCAAGATCCCGGAGAATGCAAGGAGTCCTAAGCATCTAAACTATGATATCTCAAGTCCTATAAGCTGAAATATGTGCTAAGCACCAGAAACGTGCAAAATGTGCAGAAGTGAGAGGACTTCAGGCATTTCATGTGCTCTCACTCTGCCCTCGCTGCCTCTAAGTAGAAGACGAAACTGGCTGATGGAAATGGCAGTTATTGCTAATCTAGCACTAGTGGTAAAAAGATCGGTTCTGGGGCCAGACTATTTTGAGCAGTGGCCAGCAACAGAACAAGAGGCAACGGCCACAAATGGAAGCACAGGAAGCTCCATTTGAACATGAAGAAAAACTCAGGCTGCCCAGGGAAGCTGTAGAGTCTCCTTCTCTGGAGATCTTCCAAACCCACCTGGAGGCCACTCTGGGCCACATGCTCTGGGTGTCCCCGCTGGAGCAGGGGGCTTGGACCAGGTGGACTCCAGACTTGACCAACCCTTCGGTGCTTCTGCACTGCTGCTGACTCATCACTGCCTCGAATTGGAGGAAAAAGGGCAGACTTTCACACGCATTTCCCTTGGGTGGCAGCACCACATCCTTGAGAGAACAAAACCTATAAACACACACTCTGCCTTCCCAGCAGCTGTTTCCTCCTGCCCCCAGGTGCCAAAGGAAAATCCGCCAGCAGGGAAGAAGTATAGGCAAGGTCATTGCTGCAGGAATTCTCCCCCCAAAGTAGCCCATAGAGAAACGTTTTTAAGGAGCGCTAGGGCTTATCTGAGGTCTTCCAAATCCGACAGCACAGAGCCCAACATCTTAAAGCTTGAGCTACTAAAAGCGAAGTGTGCAGTTTCCCTCCTAGCTAGTATGGGAACTTTGCCAAAAACGACAGCTCCTAAAGACTTCAGCCGTTCCTGAGCTGCTAATTCAGATACTACTTCAGCACACAGAAGTAAACAACCACACTAGCATGCAAATTAAAGCAGTACTTAACTACTATCAGCCTAATCTAATCTCAGAAAAAGGGGCTGCAATTCTCCTTTGCCTACAAGCTCCAACAATTAAGAGAAAAAAATGAGTCTAACTAACCACTGAAATACAATATGAAATTAAAGCCTGTCAACTTGGGCTTTTCATATTTTTCTTCTGCAGGTGGAAAACGCCCTGCTGTTGAATGCTACTTCTAGAATTATATAAAAATCTGCTATTTCTTGGACTGAAAGTAGGAGGTGGCAGTGACTTAGATAGTTCTGGACAAACTGAAAGCCCACTGCAAAGCTGCAAGGGCTGTAGAGAGCCCCAAGCTCAGCCAGGCAGCAGGAGCATAGATTACATATAGATTTTATATACATGTAATATGATATGTTAGACATGAGACAGTCTGCCAAGCTCATGTTTTCATGTCTTGCTGACTGAAAAATGGCAAATAGGCTTTGCTTTAGTACATATTTCAACTATAATCTCAAAACCTACATATTTCTTGCAGTTCTTGCAGGCCTTCTAAACAAAAATGAAACATCTTGATTTCACCTTAAAAAGCAGTTGAAAGGACTTCCCAGATGAAATTCCCATTCTTACATGTTCCTGAATTCTATTTGACACATCTTACATTATGAAACTATGCCAAAACCCTATGAAGGGCTAGAAAATTTCTACCTAACAGAGCCTTGCTTATGTACAACTGATTAAAATCTAGTTCAAAAGAACCCTGCCACCCAGCCAGATATAAAGACATTTGTTATTCTAAGACTTTGAAATATACTGGTTTTAGTGCCAGAAGTAAATGAACCTATCCAAGTCAATGCTAAATAAATGAGTTTGTATAAACTGAGATTTACCTCATGCCTTCCCCTAAAGAGAGCAACAGCTCCTTTTTTTTTTCCTTCTATATTTACTTAACAATTTAATTAGTTACAACGTTTTCATTGCACTAATCAGTGACTAATGGAAATATTTTGTACATCTGCAATAACTGGCTTCTTTAAATTATCAGAGCCAGTTGCTTAGTGTAGTATTTATTTTGGTAAGTTATGCTCACTTTGTGCTTTCTAAATTAAATAAAATGCTTTTTCTACTACAAAATTTGAAAAACGAAGTTGAAACATTATGCAAATAGTACTGTCTAACTGACTAGAAAGACTCTGAGGTACTAATTGCTAACACTAAACACACGCAAAATTTCATCTTCCAGTGCCATGTATCTCAATTCTGGGAATAGCCCAGAGCCACCTACAGGTTCAAAACATTTTTGCCTCTCCCATTGAGTAAATGGGGCAATTTCATCAGAAATAATTTGTGTTGAACTGTCCCCCATAAGGTACGCATTAGTGTACTGAGGGAATGAAGGCAGAGCTACCTAGGTAATTTCTGGTGCTTAATACGTGCTCTCTATTACAAGTGAAGATATCTTTTTCCTAAGCTGTAATGTAAGATAAAAATCAAATGTAAAATACAAAAATCTGTAGTTATTATTCAAAAAGAAGAGAATTTAGATGTGCAAGCTATTCAGACATCAAAGTGTCAGAAAGGATATTGCCATGAAACTGGCAGACTCCAGTAAAAGCAATGCCCACAAGCAGCACCTCCAACCAGCACAGAAAGAGTTAACAGGAGGCAGCAGCAGGGCTGCTGGTGACCATTTGCACGCCTGCAAGGTATATAGTCCCAGCAGACACATTATCAGATTAGGAAGGCAAACAAACGGAATTGAAACCATTCTTCAGCAAAGTCCAACCTCTCCTCCCGTGATGTCATGGTACAAATTGAGGGAGTGCTTTTCTGCGGCGCTTCAGAATGAGCCTCCACGCTCGCTCGTCCACCGTCAGCGCTCGAGGAGCAGGGCTGCACACTGCAAGAGCAAACACGCTCTGGAATTTTATTCCTGGGCTTTCCGCCCCGTGGGGTGAGCAGGGAGCAGAGTTGAAGAGCTCGTTTTGCAGCGAGGAGGCTGGGAGCACAATGGAAGCGCCTGCATCTCACCGAGTCTGGGAAATCGTTTCCTAACGCACCCGTTCCCGGTTACTTGAACGGCTTTGGATGGTGGAGACCTCTAGGCACCATGATTCATGGGCAAGAATAAGGCAGAAAGTTCTACTAGTGCTTCAAATTGAGGAAGGAAAAATATGCTTTGGAATTACCTCATCGGCTACAAATAATGTGTTTTTTATTTTCCAAGCCTGGCTATGTGATTACAGTAGCATCTGGGAGAAAAGAACGATCTCTTGGTGATTACTGGAGAGGTACCTTGCTACAACACAGCTTGTGTTTCTTCTCTGAAGCTTGAAAGTGAAGCAGAGAATTATCAAAGCACAGCAGCCAAACACATCTGCACATCTTTTGGGAATTTAAAAAAGTTACAACAAAAATACCAGAGAAAAGGACAAATCACAGGAACTCAGAGTTGTATTTTTAACAGACTATTATAATGGTAAGCTCTAACTGTTCCACTGAGGACTCCTTTAAATATACTTTATATGGATGTGTATTTAGCATGGTGTTTGTTCTTGGCCTCATAGCAAACTGTGTTGCCATCTACATTTTTACATTTACATTAAAAGTGCGAAATGAGACTACAACTTACATGCTTAATTTAGCAATATCTGATCTGCTTTTTGTGTTTACATTACCCTTCAGGATTTATTACTTCGCAGTAAGAAACTGGCCCTTTGGAGACATTCTCTGCAAGATTTCTGTCACGCTGTTTTATACAAACATGTACGGAAGCATTTTATTTTTGACGTGCATAAGCGTCGACCGCTTTCTGGCCATAGTTCACCCCTTTCAGTCTAAGACACTTCGAACCAAAAGAAATGCAAAAATTGTCTGTGCTGCAGTGTGGATAACCGTGCTAGCAGGAAGCACGCCGGCGAGCTTTTTTCAGTCTACAAATCGCCGTAATAACACCGAACAAAGAACGTGTTTCGAAAACTTTTCAGAGGCCACGTGGAAAACCTACCTATCCAGGATTGTTATCTTCATTGAGATTGTTGGGTTTTTCATCCCGCTGATCTTGAACGTGACCTGCTCCACCATGGTCTTGCGGACTTTGAATAAGCCACTTACATTAAGTCGGAATAAATTAAGCAAGAAAAAGGTACTTAAAATGATTGTTGTCCATTTGCTGATATTCTGCTTCTGTTTTGTGCCCTATAACATTACCTTAATACTCTACTCCCTTATGAGAACACAGACCTTGATTAACTGCTCAGTAGCAACTGCAGTCAGGACCATGTATCCTATCACTCTGTGCATTGCTGTTTCCAACTGCTGCTTTGACCCTATCGTGTACTACTTTACATCAGACACGATACAAAACTCGATCAAAAAGAGCAGGTCCACTAGGACAGGAGATACCAGATTCTCTGAAATGCACGTTTCGGAAAACTTCATTCAGCACAGCCTTCAGACCATAAAAATGAAAATATTTGACAGTGACTCAACGATATAAACTGGACAAAATAAAAGAACTTGTGGGGACTAAACTGGAATTTAAAGCCAGCACATTTCCTCAGCTGTGAAAACAGATTCTCATATGTAAATGTTACTCTTTCTACACATCAGAAAAATGTATGATAAAACTGTAAATAGCAGTTGTAAAGGCGTTAATAGTATATATAATAGTATACAGAAAAAATGATGTAAAAAATCCTGTCAAATGTCTTTGGCTGGCTGCATGCCAAAAACAGCAAACCTTTGGTTTTTGCTTAGGTTGCTGCAGTCCACAGTATTTGTCACGTCAAAACCAAATAAAAACCAAGCTCTTTTTTCCGAAGTTAAATACGCATCTTTAGTAATTGTACTGCTTTCCACACAGCTGAGGACGAGGGCACCTCCGGCTGCACCCTGGCTGTGCAGGCCCCAGTCGTGGAGAACAGCCCCGCACGGGTGCTCTGGCCAGGCAGCTGCTCCCTCCTCTCCTGCTCTTTCACTCCCGCGTCCTCCTCTATTTTGGCAGCCATCACGTTTATGGGATTTGACCCACGGGGAGCACTTCCCTTGTGCCACACGCTGTGCTGGGCGAGCCACGGATCACCCCCTGGCACCGCATCCCTCTGCCTCGCAGGGAGGAGCGCGCGGCTTCCTGGGCCCTTCCCCTGAGGCAGTTCCCACTTCAAAGCTGGGGGAAAAAAGTAAGGGCCGAAGGGGGTTTGTCCTGCTTATCTGATAAGACAGGGGCTCTCGCCACAAGCCTTGCCCATAAAGAAATTAAACCTTCTTGCAGGTTAGAGCGCCTGCAACAACTGTGAAAAACTGGTTTTTCTTCTCATCGGTCTCAGGTGTCTGGGTAATTATCACAAAATAACCTCTGAAGTTAGCGCTGGGGGTGCTGCCCCACTCCATTAAACTCTTTTGTGAGATGCTCTTAAACTCAACAGAAGTAAAATAACGTCCTCCAAGGAAGACAATGGGACTGCAAAGTAGTAGTTTCTCAGTGAAAAACTACAACTTTTTGTTAGCTAGCAGTAGGCCTGTGCATCAGAGTATATAGGTTTGCAGGACATAAAATACTTCTCTTTAAAAAAAAAAAAAAAAAAAAAAAAAAAAAAAAAAAAAAGCCTGCAACAACTGGTAATTTTAGAGTGAACCTCTGAAGAGTTGTGTCACTGAAGTGTTTTGATTCTTATCCTTAGCATTTGCAATTTCAAATGTAAGTTTCTCAAACATTAGAAAGTGTAGAAACAATGTACTTGAGGCTAGTTGCCAAAAGAATTGACAAAGACATTTTGAAAATTCAAAACTGTAAAAAGCAAAATCTGCATATATCACTGTTACAAACAGGAATATAATACCGCAGAGTATTTAAAATTGTCCTTTTATACATATTTTATATATATATATTTAGGCTATTGGAATACAGGGTGTATTTTCTTCACAATTAAAAACCACTGTAAAACTACGTAGCTATTTAAAAGGTAAAAATATCAAGTATGTAACTGTTGCTTCCCCACACCTAACTTATAATGGTATCAAAACAAGAACAGAAACCAAATCAATCTGCATTTCAGATCCAAGGTACTCAGTTGTGACAGATCTACTGCTACCATCACCACTACTACTACATGAAGCACTTTTACTTCAAGTAATGCAGAAGTATGAATCAATTTGGAGAAAACATACATTGGGATATCAGAGTATATGTTATACTATCTGATTGGGCTTACCTCTCTTTGTAAAGATTTTAATTATTAGAACTTAATTAGGTCTTAACATCTACTGAAAAAAATGAGCTGCTTGCAAACGCTGTTAGGATTTCATGCTGATAGGTTAACAGTGCTGTTAATTTTTTTTAAAAAACAAACAAACAAAAAAACCACCTCTACCCAACTTATGAAAGAAAAATGCAAGTAGTTTGAACTATACTACAAAGGTGGCATAGACTTAAATGTCTAATACCTAAAAAACAAACAATGATTTTAGCAGGGAATCCTAAGTTCTTCTGATATATCTCTGATTTCAGAAAAAAAATGTAGGAAAAAACATTGCGAGTACAAATGCTAAACAAGTTTTCCGTTAAAAAAACTGTAAAAAACTGAAGTTCAAAAACATCGTGCAGAATTCTGTTTTGAAGTTGAGTGACTCCTCTTGCTTCCTCCAAAGCCCTTTTGGGATCAAGCTCTTTATCTCGCTGCTGGGCTACGTTTCAGCAGTACTTCCCTTCCTGAGCACGGCAAAGCTGTTAATTGGTTGGGTGACAACTTGTTTAATCACGCCTCTGCATTGCATGAGCAATGTCCCTGCAGCCTCACCCAAGTAAAGGAAAACTGCTTCGAGATTATGAAACTGCCCCTAAGAAAAATCACTGCCTTAGATGCAGAATAAGTAGAAAAAGATGTATATGGGAGCTGCCCTGTAAATTAGGTCCTCCTTAGTTCAAAAGGAATCTTTGTACTCTGATTTCCTCATCTACAAAGTGCAGGCACTGCCCTTTTATCACAAAAATAGTGAAAATGTAGTTAATGTAGTACCAAAAACTAGTCACAGCATTTTCACAGAGCTCTGTTCATCAAGACTCACTGTGCAGTTACACAAAAGTACACAGGATAGCTACAATGGTCTAATATATGACTGCTAACACCCCCAAATTAAAATGATTTTATAATCAAGTAATCTATGAGACAGGTGCCAGGATTAACCATGCTTCGCTGTAGTATTTGGCAGTCACCTGTGACAACACTCCAAAACTGCATGAGCGCGCCTCTGTTCAAGACAGTCACTGAGAGAAACATTCAGAAGATGAACTGTTGGGAGCAAATATCTTGTCTGTAGGAAGCAAGTTAAATAGTTTACATTTTCATGAATATTTTCATTAAAATTGGTATTTTAGCTGTTTGGTATTTTAGCTATTGCAATGCATAGAACATACTATAATGCAGTACCTCACTGACTGCCTGCATACCATGCTGAGAAAAATAAAACAGACCTAACTGCTATCTAAGGGGAGTGTCTGCTTTAAAAGTCCTGCTCAGATAATCCCCTGAGCTTGAGATCTGACTTTTGAACCTATTTAGAAACCTTCCAGGGTCAAGGGAGCTCTAGATACATGCACAAGTATACCCACGTGCATGTTGTCACTGACTCAAAACTCTATTTAAAGAAGTTCACTAAAAAGGGCATATTTGACTTTATACTGCTTTTACATTTGACTTGAAATTTGATTTTCTAGCTTTCAGATGTAGCTAATTTCATCTTGCATTCTGTTCCAAGGACATAAGTGTCTTTAATACTTCAGGGCAGCTAGAAATCCTGAACTAGAATCAATACCCAAATTTTAATTTCTTAACAAAGTAACTTCATTCCTTAAAATGCAAAGACTGAAAAAGAATTCAGGAAGATACAAACAGCTGTAGTGGAGCAGACTCCAAACACTCACCTAACCTACAAACTCAGCGGTGGTGGGGAGTCGGCAACATTCAAAGAACGTTTCTTCCATGGACTTTCCCCGTCTCCCTTGGCATTTGCAAAAACATCAATTATCTACAATATTCTCCATCAAAATGTTCAAGTTCTGTGGAAAAAAATACCCAACCTCTCTTGTTTAAAATCTACTAGTTTCATTAGCATCATTCACTTCCTTTTGGGAGAGGAAATGGGCTTTTGATTGCTATTCAGATTTTCTGTGTCACTCCTGATTATATCAGCCTCTCACCTCTAGCAAATTACAGAATTATTTTCATTTGCAACTTTAACCAGCAGCTTAGCTGAAGATGATATTTTCTGAAATAGATAAAGAAGTTGGGTAAAAATCCTAGACAACCCTGTGGGGTTTGTACTGATCATTTTGAAAATCCCAGCTAAGAATGTTAATACATTGCATGACTTATCCTTCCAAATTGCTTTCAAGGAGCGTTACTGAGTGAGTATAATTCTGACTTTACTGACTGGGTGTATTTCATTCATATCTTTCCAGCCGTAACTATATCTTAAGGTTCATATGCCTGAGTAGACCTCCCTTTTTTGCCAGATTCTCTTATATGTGCTACACCTCAGGGTAGGTGGCAAGAGGATATGTTTCAAAAGCTAAGACAAAATGTAAATTAAAAAAAACATATAAATGGAGAAGCTATAAATATCTCGGCTGAATTAGTTATTCGAAGCACTGAAAAGAATAAGTTGACAATTACTGAAGTAGAATATTTTCAGGGCTGATTCAATCAAGTTAACTTAAGACGAATGAAAATTTAGAAAGCCCCACTTGCACAGTTCAGTATTTTCTGGAAGTAACGGCATACTTTTATTTTGTACAGATATTATATTGCCCCCACGGATGAGCTTGTTCTGCTCCTCCTTCAGCACTGAAGCTACCTGCAGCCTTTCACGCTTTTCATTCTCCTCTCGCACCCCAGTTCCTGTTATAGCACTGCTTAACAAACATGCCCATTTTTTCCCATCAGAAAACTACAGATTTGTAAAACTGGAAGATAAAAAACAAAACAAGGAAAAAAAAACACACACTCCTGTGTACATCAACTAGTTTAGTATATAGTTTCCCATTATTGTTAGAAAAATAGAAATTCAGAAACTGAGTTTTTTTTTCCTATTGAAAATGCAATATATGGTCAGCTCTAGTTACAAAGAAGCTAAAAACAGACCATCACTAAGGGTAAGATAGTTTTCCACAGTTTAAATATGAAAATCAACACATAACTAATAATGAAGGATGTCATCTAATTATATGTTCCTAGCATTTTGTGAAGCAACAATTCTTTAAAAGGGTCATTTCCCACATGCTTCATTTCAAGTTCCCCTTTCTGCATCTTTTTTAAGGAGTTGCTACCGCAAAGAGAAAAGAAACCTATAAATGACAGTCCTAACTACTGGAAGCACCAGAAATTAATTCCATTAACTTGGGAATACAAGATTAAGTTTCTTTCACATGAAAATAGCTACAGCTATGCTAACTCTTCTTTTCAGACAAATCCTACAACATTCATTATGAAACTCAATTGCACAAATTAGCTGCATAATTTACAGGAGTGTGAAAACTTGCAATATTAAACTACTTATGTTTTCAAGTTTGTCCTGACAAGCTTTTTCTAAAAGTGTAGTACTGATCTAATAGAAACTGAAAGAATTGACCAGTCAGAAGCGACACCGGTGACAAATAACTCAATATTCACCACAGCATCAAGAACTACACTTGACTACACTTGCAAACACCTGCAACAAAACCTTGATACTCTCAGTGTAGCTACAGCATTACAGCTATTTCTCACATAAATTAGTTATTAGGTATATAGAAAAACATGGCAATGAACTTGTAATACTGATGACCGAATATCTACATTTTCAGTCTAAAGAGCAATATTTCTTATCGCAGAACTCAAAAAATCCAAAAATTCTTGATTTACATGTGGCCATGTGGACTACTTAAAAGCTCTCTCTTGCATTTGAGAAGTGTTAAGTTATTTTACATACCACATGCTCAAGTGAGATGGATCCAATGTTTCAATGTTTCTGTGGTCACATACAAAAGAAATTCTGCATCTAATTCTGTGCAGAGGAGATCTGTGGGATGCTCTGAGCAACTCACAAGCTGGGAGTAAGAAGCAGGCAAGAGCCTGGGTATGCAGACACCTCATCACGTGTAGGCTCTGTTTTGCTCAGGCTAAGTCCAGAGCAGGACATGCTGGCTGGTGACAGGTATCCAAGCCAATGTCTGACCAGATGGCAGGACATGCTGGCTGGTGACAGGTCAGGTAGGTATCCAAGCCAATGTCTGACCAGATACAGTCTAACGAGGGTAAGATGTTAGTTGTCCCGGCACCAAGTTGTACCATGGGCGCCTACCTGCTTAGGCATAACCCATCCTGACAAAAAACACACACACCCCTAAGAAGAAAGCTCAAGTAAGAAATATGCCAAAATATGCACTTATACATGCAAGAAAAATCAGAAAGAAAAAGCAGCATCTAAGGGCAGAAGCACACCTTGAAAGCATATATTCAGTAGTTTGAGTAGGTAGTTACCCCCTTGATAGCTTCAGAAATGGGTATAGGGGTGGGAGAAAATAAACAAAGTGTTTGGTATCATAGCTTGCTCACTACTAGAAACAGCTTCTATGTGCCACAGAAAAGTCATCTAGAGAATAGGTCAAATAAAGCAGTAAGGAGAGAGTTATTTTGGAATATGACTCAAAGCCAGACTGACCAAAAAAAAAAAAAAAAAAATCGTCTTCATACTACCAGGTACACCAGCTGCAAAGATTTACACCAGAGTTAGGAGTATCCCATTCTATGGATCAAGTAGTCAGGCTGCAGAAGTCAATCTAAGGATTATCTTCCTTCTTATTCAAAGAGATTGTCATATGAAGTTTTCCCCCAAATCAGGAAGACAAGATTTTTTTTAAATGGAAAAACTGCAAATACACCTCCACAATTTTTAACATATTTTTCCTCACTGGCAGCCTTTAAAATTCCCACAACGTATTTACAATACTAATACTGCAATACTGCAAAATGAAAAGCTGCAGTTTAAACAATCTTAAAGCAGACTGTGATTGACAACAAAAGCTCTACAGCCAGCATACAGCTGCCACAACACTGAATGACATACAAAGTATAACGAAAAGAAAGTATCACCAGAAAATAATTTTTACTATTTCTTATAAAACATTACCAATAATCAAGAAAATCTAAAGGAAAAAAAGAGATCATGTTACAAGGAATCACGTTAACCAAGCCTTATTTACGTGGCTATATCCTTACTTGGCAGTATGCGTAGTGGCAGCTACACAGCAGGCAGGGCCGGCTGTAAAAGCATAGTCAGAAAGAAAGTGCAATACTCCTGCGTCTGTACCCACACTGGTAACAGCACTCTGTTTAATTACAGCTCGGTGACATCTATGTGACACGAACCATAACAGGAACTATAGGCAGGACACAGGCAAAGCAGCCACCTCAAGTAGAATTAGGCTCAATTAAACACATGATTCATTTCCGCTAACCTTAACTGAAAAATACAATGTATCTAGTTTAGGCTGGTCCTCAACGGAGATCTTCTCAGTAGTCCATAAAGATGTACCTTCATAAAGTAAGGAATTCCATCCTGAATATGTGTTTAAGATAAATGAATGGTTTTATTTTTGGGAGTGCCTCTGCAGTATAGATACAGCCTATATTCCCAAGCTTTAGAAGGTAGGATCTATATTCCCTAATAAGATAAACTCTACATTTTCAAACAGTAGATGAAGTGGTTAGTTCAAACCTTAAAATCAAGAACAGCATCCACATTTCAGAGAATGAAAACAGACTGCATAGCTGCTGTGTCTTTAGTAATCCCTTTGGTCATGTTTGTACTTGAATCAAAATAACCTCTTAAGGGTTGGGCTAACTTGGTATATCTGCAACAGAAAAGTCTATTAAGACTGCACAAAGCATGACCAGCATCTTGCAGCTCCTGCGACTGTTTTGTACCCTTAGTGTCTGTCAAGAAGTGAAGCCATTACTAATAGTGACAGAAGCAGGAAATGCAGGAGCCCAGATTTAAAACCATTACAGTCTTTCTTCCAGCAGCCTAGAGGATTTGGTTGGATGATAACACCCAAGCATGAGTAACAGCTTTAGTCATCTTCACCATAAACAGGAGTGGCACGGAAGACTTTCAGAGTGATGGTGCAGGCACTTGAGCAAAGACTACTAGTCCTTTTTTTTTTTTTCTCTCCTATTTGCCTTCAGCTATTAAGGCAGATAAGAGTTAAGTCTTAAGAAGTGCAAAACAAATGCTATAAAAGAACACTCTTTGGAAGCAGTAAAATACACACCCTTATTATGTGTGCGTATATATATTTTATTCATGCACTCAAAAAATATGTATACACTGAAACTAAAAAGCACACAGACACATACACACATTCGAAAAAAAAAATAAAAGACACCCCACCAACCATCTCTCAGGCATCTATAAACACGGAATCACAGACTGGTTGAGGTTGGAAGGGACCTCTAGAGATCATCTAGTCTAACCCCTCCTGCTCCAGCAGGGACACCTAGAGCACATGGCACAGGGTGGCATCCAGGCGGGTTTGGAAGATCTCCAGAGAAGGAGACTCCACGACCTCTCTGGGCAGCCTGTGCCAGGGCTCTGGCACCCTCACAGGAAAGAAGTTCTTCCAAACATGGAGGTGGAACTTCCTGTGTTTCAACTTACACCTGTTACCCCTTGTCCTGTCACTGGCCACCACTGAGAAGAGCCTGGCCCCATCCTCCCTACAATCACCCCTCAGGTACTTGAACATGTTGATCAAATCTCCT
>NW_010577765.1:90651-105436 GCF_000705375.1 Tinamus guttatus
TTGGCTGGCTCTTTTTCACTGGCGGCCGCTGACAGAACTAGAGGTAATGGCCACAAACTGAAGCATCAAAAGTTCCACATGAACTTAAGGAAAAATTTGTTAACAGTGGGGGTGATGGAGACTCCACAACCTCTCTTGGCAACGCATTCCAGTGCACCTTCTCTGGTGATCTTCAAGACTCACTTGGATGCAGTCCTGTGCCACGTGCTCTAGGCGACCCTGCCAGAGCAGGGGGGTTGGACTAGATGATCTCTAGAGGTCCCTTCCAACATCCAGCGCTCTATGATTCTTAGTCAAGGCAGACAACATCCACGGCTCTCCCGTTGTCCATCCAGACAGTCACCTCATCATAGGCAGCTATCAGGTTGGTCAAACACAACTTCCCCTTGGTGAATCCACGCTGACTACTCCTGATTACCTTCTCTTCCTTGACATACCTAGAGATGGTCTCTAGGACGAGCGGCTCCATCACCTTTCCAGGGATGGAAGTGAGGCTGACCGGCCTATAGTTTCCCAGACCGGCCCGTAGTTTCCTGATATAACATACCTAATAACAAAAAGGCAGGAGTTATAAAGCTGGTGTTTGGTTTAAAAGTCTTGATTTAGAAGACTTCAGCTACAATTAGGACAACTTGGAAGTGACAGAGCTAATTCTTAAATCTCCCCCCACCCCCACCGCCGAAAGTACATGCAGCAAAAGGAGTGCGATTCTTTGGCATTCTCAGCAGTGACAGCAGTGACCCATCTCTAATCACACACACTTCTGGACCACAGTCACAGTGTAAGCACTAATATATTTAGTATGGACAGACAGAAAACCTCAGATGAACTCTCGGTTCCTTCTGTAAGGTTCAAGCTGCATCACTCCTAACCACTTTTCTAAAGGGCGCGTGGCAAGTGCGTAGAATGGCACAATTTGGCGAGGTTGAGCATATTTTTCTCCAGTAAGAAAAGCCCTAGGAAATTCTAAGTTATAGCCATAGCCCTTAACAACCTACAGAGACAGACTATTAAGCGCTGAAAACCCAAAAGAGCAATCACAGAGAATCGATGGCGACTCCAAGCGCAGCCTGATGCCTGCAGTTCATGAAGT
This sequence comes from Tinamus guttatus, assembly GCF_000705375.1. Next base: position 91,745 of record NW_010577765.1, read on the forward strand.
ACCTGGCTTCACTAGTGAAGATCTCCAGATATTTCACATCCTGCCAGTGAGCATGCTCGGAAACACTGCCATTCTGGATAAAAATCAAGCATTATCTTGTGCCTATGGCTGTCCCCGATCCACAAATTATGCATGTAAGGTCTTTGAAAAGCAAGGTTTATGAAGGCATGAAAAGAACATGTCTGGCATAAACCAGTTTTGCTGAGGGAAACCGGCCGGAAATTCGCATGATTCACGGCGCCCCGAGGAGACGCAGGAAGAGGAGGCGGCGCTCCTGGCCCGCGCCGCAGTCGCCCTCGTGCTGGATCCCACGACTGCCTCTCGTCACCACAACGAGCCAGGGCCTATCCCAAGGCCGCGGGGGTAAGCGGCAAAGCGCCGCTCGCTTGGCACAGCCAAACTTTCTCCACCTCTAGCCCATGGCAGGATCAGGATGGGTCCCTGAGCTGCGTTACACCACAAGGCGGGCCCAGGCGCTGCCTGCCGGAGCACTGGCAAGGGCCAAAACGTGCCATGAAAACCAGTACCAACAGAGTGCCACAGAGGATGGTGGGGTGATACTCCAGCCTGAACCAAGGTCCCTTCTTGGCTGCCAGGACACAAGTAGTCCCCAACTCCAGCATTCACTGCCCAGCCTTCCTCAGGTGCCCATCAACGAGGTGTCAAGGTCAGTCTTCTACTATAGCAGTGAAGAGACTTACCCAAGCAAAGCACTGATGGCACTACCATCACTTCTCAAATTTTAAAAGCAGCAACTTAGATATCTAAGCCAAAGGGGGAGCTAAATCTGCAGGTAAACACTTACCTCCAGAAGACACACAGGACTTCAGATATACACTTGGTAGAAAATGCTGGAGAAAGATCTGTGCCACAAGACAACACCCTGACTTCTCCACCACTCAATTATGGCTTAATTCATCCATCTAAGGAGCACAGAAACCCACATTGCACCCACAGGAACCAGCACTGAAATCTTAATCATGGTGAACTCCACAGTAAATGGGTCCCCTTCTGGATTTGAGCACATGCTGACATGGCTGCTGTTTACACAGATCAGGAGAGTGCCTAGCTAATATTGTTTTGTATCAAGAAGCGTTAAACTCCTTACATTTTTAGCCTGATCTCGATTTGCCTAACACTTTTTTTAAACATGCTTGTCCTTACTACATGACCAAGTAGCTCTGCTGTCAGTCCAGCTCAGCGAGTTTGTTGTATTAATATGACAAAATATATTCTTATAAAATAGGTTATTCTCCACATGAAGGTATTTCCACCACAATGAGCTACATAATTTAAAACCAACAGGTCTTTGGTGTGGGCTGAGGCAGACACATACAAACATTAATTACGTATTCAGTTGACAAACATTTCAGGCAAACTCTCAGTTATTTTAGTCCATGACACACTACACAAAGCAGCACTGTAGCTTTCCTTGCAAATGATTAACTGCCAGTAGAAACCACAGAGAGGAAGGAACTGATAGAGGAGTGTGTTATGGAGCACTGAAGTTGTGATACATCAGAAGAGGTTTATAGAGCCCGAGGATAGAGCAAAGTACAGCTGTCTACTTCTGATAATGTCTTATCCATTTTAGGAACCTCGCATTGACATCTTCCTCCTGTATCGGTCATTAAAATGCTAGATCACAAAATACATCAATATTGGCGCTCTTCCTTGAAATACAGAAATAACTCGAGTAGCAAGTGTTAGAAGAGCAACCTAGTCAAAGGAGGCTGCAGTCTCACGTTGTGCGGCGCCCTACTGCTTCACTTCATGCTCCGTTTTCCCTCACATCCCTCCCCAAAAACCCCAACCATCTGACCAAATCGGCGCACAAAGGAGCTGCAGGCAGCCCACAGGGTGGATGCGCGGGCTGCTCACTTCCCCGTCACTGTCCCCGCTGCTGCGGCGGGGGGGGGCCCAACCGTGCTGGCCGACCCCTGCCGAGGGCAGAAGCCACCAGGTACCTCTTCAACCTGCAGCCACGCAGGGAACGGCATTGTGGGCTCCTCGTGTTTGTGGAGATGCACGACAGGGTACCAGCCAAACCAATGGTCATCCCTCGAGCTGGTCAGCAAGGCATGGACACGCTTCTTTCTAGCTGGCCTTCCCAAGACAGCTCTGCAGTTGGCTGTCCATTTGGGCACAGAAGACTCAGACCCTCTCACTACCCATTCTGGGTAGCTGAAGCTTAAAGGAGCAAAAATGTTTTACATGTCTTGCCTCTGGCTTACAGAAACAGTGTTTTGTAGTGTGGCTACAAAAGCCATGTAGCATGTACTGTTTAAGTACATCAAATATGCTCTGAACCATGTGTACATGCAATACATTTACCCTACACACGACACTGCATTTACAGGAACCACATTCCCTGTCCATCCCTATACAGGGGAACATCCAGTCTGTTCCTCCCTGCTGACAGCTTATGAGCAAAGTGCAAGCTGAGAATCTGGGAAATACCACCACTGAGTTGTAGATACCTACAAAGAACCTCCCTGGCTTTGTGTTGTTGTTGAATCATTCAATAAAGTAGATAAAAATCTAACAGGTAATTTCAGTCATGTCATTCCCTGAAAACAAATGCATTTCAGATATTAAAAATTACGTAGATGTTTCACTCCAGATAAATCATGAAAACTGACAGACTTGCATTTGCTTCGCTCGCACTAAAAACACGCGCTTTCACACACACCGCAGCAAACAGCAACGTTCGAGTGCAATATGTGACACAGCGGCAGAGGGGGCTTTCTCTGAGGAAGTTCGGAGTTTCTGCAATTCATTCACACAACCTTAATTTGTGGTATTAAGACCAATTTTCTCAGCTGGCTGCAAGAGAGATCTAACAATTCTGGAAAAGGCTGAGCATGAATCCCAGGCTGGCAGATCAAGGTCATCTCCAATCTATGCGAAACAAGATTTTAATCAATCATATTTATGTAAATATATCCTTAAAGAGTTGTAGGGTATGCTTCTGTTTTACTAATAGAAGTTTTGTGGCTGGAGTCTGCAGAAAGGCTGGAAGTCTTGAAGGCTGGAGTTTTGTAGACTGGAGTCTATGTGACTGTATTTCAAAATATCAACACCTTTGTAGATAACATTACTAGTAACAGATCCAAAACTGGAGTCTATGTGACTGTATTTGGAAATATCAACACCTTTGTAGATAACATTTAGAGTGGATAAAAGTTTTCATCCTTCAGGACATCCTTCAGGGTACAATAAAGATTTGAGGATGCAAAGCCTTTCCCAAACAAAATGGTCAGTATGGAGGCTTGCCCCTTCCTAATTTTAAGCAGTATCAATAAGAAACTCTAATTTTTTTTCTACTCTTTATTTTGCCTGGCTATACTTCTTTTGTTAAAAAAAGATGACCTAGAAAAGTTTTATCTCCTTCCTGAAGGACAGATGACTAAATCAGCTAGCTATGCAAAAGCAATAAACATATTCGCAATGACTAGCAAAGGAACAATATATTATCTTCAAACACCACTAAAAAACAGAATTCTTCACATTCATTCTATACAGCTTCCAAAATCAGATAAAGCTCAGATGTACTCTAAAATTCTTCCTCAGAAAAATAAACAGTAAGGTATTTCTCCTCATGAAGGCTCAGCAACAAGCAAATCTACCATCAATTTACCTATTCTGTATTTATTTTTTCAGTCAATTTAAAAATCTCATGTTGTACTCCTATTTCCAAAAGCAGTCAGTAGAATCACAGAAGATTGGATATATGTAGCCAAAGAGTAGACAAACTGGGCAATAATTTGTTTTGACAGTCAAAGGAGGTAAGAACTCAACAGAACCACACGGTGCATCAGGCAGTATCAGAGATGGATTGTCCAACTTTTTGGAAATAACTAAACATTTTCCAGTTGGTGCTAGGCTATTCTTACTTACCAAGCTAGACTTTTGTTGCTTAAGCTTATCTCATTCCATGCTTTCCTTCAGAGCACTTTTTCCCCCCAAAAAAATGCATTCTCCAGGCATATAAGGAAACTTCAACCTTCCTGAAATTCCACTGATTGTTTTATTATTATGATGTTTGTTTACATTTAAGCCTAAGCAATCACTTAAGATAAGATATTAGTTATAACTAAGCAGATGTCATCTGACCTTCCTCTACTCCTTTAGAGTGCTTGGTGATGAGACATATTTACTGGCATGAACCATGTTTTTCAAATTACCTCTTCCCTTGAAGGAACTGGGGGCATGCTTTTTTAAATCTTGTACACCACTACATGGAGACAATATCCAGCTAAGGAGCTGCAGAGCAATACAATCCATCAGCCCTTCATTCACTAGCTGAACCTTTCTAGGACGCTTGAACAATGTTCCAGGGAGTAGAGTCTGCCACAGAGGCAGTTCCTCCTTTTGCTAATGAAGTTGCACTTTTCCAAACAGAAGAGTCAATATGCAGATGAGAGGCAACAGCAAGTGAGCCATGATAGACATAGAATTACTTCCTTTTTTTTTATTTTTTTTTTAAAAAAAAAAAAGTGTAGCCTACAGAGCACAGGCCTGGTTCTGCAGTGACCTAAATACACAGCAAACTGTTCAACATCGCTGACATCTGACTGCTTCCAGTCTCCTCAGCCACCTTGGGAAAACTTGCAGCCTTTCCCTTCTGTGCAGCTGTTATATCTAACAGCTCAGGCATACTTCTATTTTCCAGCACTATCAGATGCTTACAGCACTCTTTAAAGCATGCTGACAACTTCAGAGCACTTAATTCTTGCAGGTATCATGAAGCTATAAGAGGTTTATTCCGGAATTTTACAAAATGAATGAGAAATAATAAATGAGAAGGAAGATCTGGCAGAACTCTGAATGCCAGCTACCTCTTCTCGCTTTATTTCCTGATCTAATAGGCACATGTCAGGCTGCTTTCCCTGTTCTGAAGGGGACATTTCTATTATGAAATTAAGACTTTGTTGCCAATTTCACATTCGTCACTGGGCAAAAGGGAAGCAGCTGCACAAGTCCCACCAGGAGGCAAGGGAGGCCACTGCAGAACCACAGGGTACCTGCACACTCCCTAACTGCTTGGGGTTGGTTGCCAGAAACAGCTTCACTCAAGATTTGAAGAGATGCACTGTGTCCTCTGGCAACGAAGTTCTAAACCAAAAGGAACAGAAACACCAGGGAATTGCAGCCTTAACATCCTCAGCTCTTAGAGATCCAGATGAGACAAGACACCGAGGCCTAGGAAGCAAAAAAGCATTTGGATATGTTCTCTGCACATTATTATTTTTTTTTTAAACTCCCTCCTCTATTGGGCCCCTTCACTGACCCAAAACTCTTTAACCCCTACATTTAAATGACACTCAAGCACATAGTGGGAAGGGGGAAATAAATAAATAAATGAACTGCTTTTTGAAATACTGGTTATTTTACGAACACTTACTGGTAGCCACTCAAATTAGTTATATAAAGCCACCTCAAAAATATCACCAAATGTACACTTCTTCCAAGGCAAGAAGGGTTTTTTTTTTAATGCATTAAAAAAGTACCCTGATGATTCATATAGAGACCTCAGAAAACACGAAACAATCCTGTGCTGGTGGTTAAAGTTATGACTTGTTTCACAGGAGCCTGCAACTATACCCATAATTAATGGAAACACAACTCTAGCTCTTCCAGTCTGAAAGTCCAAGTCCAAATCAGATCTGCGCTTGAATCCCTGGGTAAGGAATAGAAGTGCCTTGCTGCTGATGCTGACTTCTTGTCGCTGACTTCAAATCAGCTTGCAGAAGGTGTCAGGGGTCACTTCTTGCTTGTGCGTGGTGAAACCCAGATATTTGTACTTCTGCCTTTGTCCTCTGACCGATAAAGTCTGCAAATAAGCAGTCTTTAAATGTTGCTTGCCTGCTTCTTGAAACACTACCTCATTTTCTGTTACAGTAAATTGATAAAAGGCCATGAGCCTCTAGCACCTTTGAGCAATTTTATTCAAAAAAGGCAAAATGATGAAGAAATCATCATTTCAACAGAGAGAGGCTATCTCCATTTCCCAAGATGTCAAAACAAACATGCCAAAGCATTAAAAAGCAGAAAACCTGACACTCTGGCAGAGCAGCTGCAGCACTGAATCAAAAGTTCTGTCTGAGGCACATACAAAACTGTGGTGGTGAATGTGAAGCTGGAAACACAAGTCCTATTCCTAATTCTACAGCAGAAATGATGTCTTCAGAAAAGGGCATATTCAGGAAGCAGCCTGACACATACCTGTTAGATGAGGAAACTGGTGAGAGCTGGTGTTAGGATTTCTGCCACGTGCTCCCTGAGGCATAACCACTGCTTTCATATAGCCCTGGGGCCTGTATGCTGCAGCTAGTTTAAAAATTTGAATGCATATGCAGATCCTGCTGCTCAGACAACACTGTCTCTATTCCCAGAATCTGGGAATACAACTCCAGAAAGGTGATAGAATACCATCCTTTTAAAGCGTAAACTTTCAAGTACAAAGTCTTTGCAAAGCAAGCATAGATTATTGGAAAAATATAGCTTGACATCAACTATGGTATCTTGTGCTCCTTAGGAGCTCCCAAAACTTGACCAAGTGAAAAGGGATCTTAAACGGTCCTTTTAATTCTCTCTTGTCAAAACTGACAGCCTTTATATTCTCCTACTTCATGGCATTAATCACGTATCTTTGGCTCCTAAGTAACTCACAACAGAGAAACAATGTTTGATATACTGAGAACCAGCCTAAGAATGCGACGGCCTCCCAGCATGCATCTGCTTTAATGACAACCAAAAACATCAAAGTAACTGAAGTGCAAAGGATAACGCAAAACAATATTTTAAGTACCATTAACGACCACATGAGATGCACAGAACTACAGCCCTAATGCCAAGTGAGGAAGGATAAAAAATTCTATACTTGTATTTGAAAGTTAATTATTTCCCATTAGCACAAAATACTATTTAAAGGTAATGCCCTTAAAAAGATCCATGCAAGACTCATACATTGGTTTACAATTATGTAAATCAGCAGAGCTCTGCTGACTTCAGATTAAAAAGAGTCAGAAGACAGGCAAAATTAATCTGGTTTGGCTCTCATTATTTTACTAGAAATAATCTTAGTAAGACTACAATTTGTTTTATAGAGCTGGGTGTAATTTTTCTTTTCTAGGTATGTATGTTGGAAAAGGATAAATACAATTTTAAAGTATTACTTACTGATTGCCAAGCAAGAGATTCCATAATTCGATGTTCACAGCGTTCTAGATGCTTTATCATGTCCCTTGTTAAGCTTGGCTCTGCTTTGATAAAACTTTCAATCACCTTGTAGAAGTCAAAAGCTTTTAAATCAAATACGTTGAGAATCCATGGAAAAGACAAGTCCGTTTCAGTGCTGGTACCATCGTTTTGGGAGGCGTTTCCTGCAGAAAAGACAAAATTATCAAAACACAATGCTCGTCCACTACAGTTCTCTATTCCCTTTGTATTTATTGAATCAAAACTAGAAGTTCTATTGAGTCCCTTTTTCTTATTCTATATATCAATATATAGCAATAATCATCAGTAAATAACAGTGCTGTTCCTCAGTGTGATTTAACTTACTGCCATACGTAGCCATGACAACCTCAACAGCGCAGGCCAGAAGAGATGTGTGGAAGATGTTATCATTCAAAAGTTTGCTGGGAGGAGAAAAACAAGTTACTAACACTTCTCTTAGCACTAGAATAGCCGTCTTGGATTACAGTTAGGAGCACTTACCTAAAATTGTGAACTGAGAGACGTTCTTCTTCCTGAAATACATTATCGAAATCGAAGTTGTGAATATTTTTAGTATCCCAAAATGCAATACCAGTACTGATCTACTAGTAATAAAACTTACCGACTTCAGCATGGACTCCATTACTCTGTAATATAGCCGTACTCCGAGCTTGTATCTCTGTTGAAAGAACAAAAAAAGAAAAGAAATTCATGAACACTGCAAGGTATTTTAACAAGTTACAACAGGCAGAACCTCACAGTTTAATGATTCAGAACCTCTATTTACTTTGTAAGAGCCACTGTAAAGGAGTCACTGATCCCAGTCCTGTTTGCCAATAGTCCTGGAGAAGCCTCAGACACCACTGGGCTTTGTGACAACTGTGCCATGGGAAGACTGATTAGCAAACTATTAATTCACAGAATAAAGAAATAGGGCTGGTAGAGACAGGATACTTGAGTACAAATTTAGTTGGATTTGTTTTGCAAAATCCTTGTAGAAAACACAGATGGTCTACTACCTTTATAAGGAAGCAAGTCACCTTTTAATGTAGTTTTAGGCAAAGTCACCTCAATGAACAGGATACATAATAGGCAATCAGATGCAATATTTTACTAAAGGTATTTTACCCAGGATTTTTCCTGTTCTTCATTAAAATATTTCCAGTATACTCCCCTCCCCCACCACTTCTTATTGCTCCACATAAGCTAATAATCATTTACTAAATATTGTCTTCACAGAGGATTAAAAAAGGCATATCTAGTTCCTCAGGTGGTAATGAATATTGTTACTTTTTACCAGGGTAGGTCTTACATTAACTCACTGAGTTCAAATTAGTAATACTGAGCCAAAATACTAGTTACCTGTGAGCCAATTTCAGCACATCCTTGTCCAACTGCTTCAGCAAATTTCTTTTTGAAGATGTGGCCAAGATTTTCCACTCTTTTCAGGATACTTTCTTTAGGGTTCACTGTGCAGTTCTATATGATAGAATAAAAGAAGGCAGGGGATGGAATAGCAAGGAAAGGATATTTTACTTCAAATACATTTTAAAATGATTTAATTAAATTAGTCCTGTTTCACTTGGTAGCATTTCTTTTACTTACGCTGGTGAGCTGAGGAAGAGTGGAGTATTTAAGAGATGGGAATTACTGTTCATGTTCAACAACTTCCAGCAACTAAAACCTGATTTCCAACATTCAGTTTAGCAGGAACTAACCAAAAATGTGGGAAGTACCAACTATACTAATGGGAATTGTGCCCTTCAAGCTAAATCGATGAATCCAGCTATTGGATATCCCTCCTCTGGCATATTCTCCTCCTCTGCCTATCTCCCCTCCTTTGTCCAATAAACCTTAATATTCTGTGCAGAAACAAAGACTTAAGTGCTTATATGGTTCTAGTACACACCAATTAGATACCAGTGCTTTTTAGCTTAAGCACAATATACATTTAAACCATCTTAACTAAAATGCACTTTAAAAATGACAGTTTATAAAGGAGCTGAAAACATGCATCAGCTCTGTATGTCTATCAGTTGAGCAGTAATTTGGAGAGTCTTTCATAATCATTTCTTCTAGTCACTTACATTGAAATACGAGATGAGAGTATCGGATGGTTTATCGGTTGCCGAGTTTAAAATCATCATCAATTGCTGAATAGTATTCATTGCAGCTCTGCAAAAATACAATAAAATGTATAATAAACATTCAAGTTGACTTGACATTCCCAGACATTAAAGAGAATTTCAACAAACACAAATTTTATAATTTAATTCTTCATTCAGGCAAACTGCTGGGAAAATCTGCTGCACCTTGTTAACCATTATAAATTCAAAACATTTAACCACTGCATTGATTCTTAAATGGTTGTAATTACATAATGATAAAGAAACAAAGGAATACAGATTAAGTAACAAACATTATCCAACAAGCACTTTTGAAGGAAAAAAAGATGGTGAGATTTGAAAATCTTATATTTGAAAGCATTACTTTAAAGGCAGCAACTCCCTAACAGAAAACTTTCTCCTTTGTACAAAAATAATATCAAATACTGGTGAAAAGAGACAGACTGTGTGTCTCATTCAACTGTTTCAGAAACTTAACTAAAATGTATTTAAATGCAGTGCTCCTGAATATGCAGTCACAAGAAAGTAGACTTTTTCCACAGATCCTTTGAAAATTTGTATTTTTTAGAGGTACAGTTATCAGCATGCCTGTGCCACTGGGCTTTCTACCTTCTCCTTGATTTGAATAAAAAAGTCCCTTCAAAGCTTAACACCTCAGCCGATCTCCAGTCCCTTTTATCAGCAATAGGAAAGCGATTTTTACCTGAAATCCTAATTCTCCCTTTTGTGCCTGCAGATAGATTAGAACTATGCTAAATAAAAAGCTTCTTAACTCTTGACATATTACGCATCGTAAAAAGGGTAAGTTAAAGAAATTTTTCAATATCACTGAGAAAGAAAACTAGTATTAGTCTTATCAAGTAGAACTAAAATATCTTTGTCCAGATTAAAAGCGGAAGATCAAAAGTACAAACTACTTTTTAACTAAATTCAGCATATTTTAATACTGAAGTATTTATGTAAGATCTTACTAAAATTGGGTTTACAGGCACACAGTAGGAAAAAAAATAGTGATGCCACAACTACTTGTGTTTCCACATGAATGTTTCCACTAAAACATTCTGGCAATAAGCTACCTTCTCACATATTTTAACCCTAGGCAAAGCAATTTCTCACTTACTTGCAAAAGTTTTTCTGCCAGAGTTCAAGCTCTGCACTTCATTGGTACTCATACATAGAAACAAAATAAAGCAGCACAAACTGAGTTTGATGAGTTACTGCATTTACATCAACCCTGCAAAGGCGTAAGTCAGGAGACTGAGAACTGAATCTCTAGCTTAGCCATGGCCTCACCATTTTAGAGTGAAAAAAAGGTTAAATGCAAATAAATAGATTCGGTTTCTACAGCACTTTAGTCATCTGAAAATAGCTCATAGGGACTGCGTAAAACAGTAAATGAAATGACTCCAAAAAGAGAAAGGCGGAAGCTTAGCCATCTAAATGCCCCTTTTAAACATCCCTTCTCTCCTGATCAGCGATATAACCACGCTGCCTCTACTAGATGAAAAGAGGGTGCATCTCCAGCAGGATATGCAGAAGAACAGGCCTCCTTCCTGTATTACTCAGCTACCTTCAGCATCTGCGTAAGCCAAAGTCTGCACTACTACTTCTGTCCAGAAAAATGCTTCCTCTGGATGGCCTTTCCTATACTCATGCTGCCTCTGAGATTCTTCCAGGGCTCTAGAAGAATCTACGGAACTCCAGTTTCTAAAGACGACTTTTGGAGCTTACAGTATGTATCAAAACTGCCAATTTCAAGCTATTTTTTTAAAATCCTCTCAGAAATGCCTTTTAACCTCCAGTGGATTCATATCACTCAGAAAAATAAAGACAGAAAAAGAATACGTACTCAGTGAACATGGGTTTTAAAGAAACTTTTCTTTAATCTACTTTCCGGAAGGTTTTGGTCAAAGCACTTCTACCAAAACTTTACTAGTAGGTTAAATAAAGTGTTAAGGACAGCAAAAAAGAAATTTAATGAAATAAAACCACAATCCATTCCCATTACGCTTTGGAATAGGACCCATTTTACCCACCCTTTTTTTACACAGACATATGGAGTTTACTGATATCAATAATTAGACGCTCACCAATTTCAGGAGGCTTTTGATCAGGCTCTAAATGCCTCAGTCCAGAAAGGAAACATCGTGAGAGGAGTCAAAGTACTAAACCTGGTGCTTTCAACATAATCAGTATGGGGCTCTACTTACAGTTAATCCGGCCCTTTCCACCCGGCGCTGGTGATCAAAGGCTTACTGCCATCTAGTGACACCTCCGCGCTTTAAGAAAAAACACTTGTGTAGCCAAAACTCACTGCTACCAAGTACGAGGTCTCCACTTGGACTGTCTTAACTGGTATCACTTCTGCAAAGCTTGAAGGGCCCATCCTGATGGAGGGAATCTAAATCTTTCTCTACAGCAGCCTCAATGTGAAAGGTTTCAGCACACTTTATATTTTTAACAAAGTGGGAGCATGTCACCCCTGGATGTTACTAATTAAAATTCTTGCTACTGAAGTCTTATCAAGCACCTTTCACAGTGTTATTGACGTTCTTTTAAATGCTGTTTAACCCCAAAAGGGATGGCAACAAGCAGCTAGGTAGTTACTTGTGAGAAATGAGATTTATTTGTTGGAAACCTTCTTATTAGGCATGGGTCTTGTTAGATGGTCCAGCTCCCAGTATAGCACATAGATCTGGGAAGCGACAGTCAAGCTTTTTTTTTTTTTAATGGCTAAAAAGCATCATTACCAGGTAAAGATTAGAAGCTTAAGATTAAAAATGCTCACTAAAGCAATCATATAAAGCCTTCTGAAGCCGTAGCCAACTAAAAGCTCTTTCATAAACTGATCAATATCTATCTCAGTTGTGTATTTTCCTTCATTATGCTTACACAGGAGCTTTTCAGAACCTTACTGCTCTCTTGGCCAGAAACCAATTGGTTTCTGCCACGGGGATTTAGAAAATCCTACGGGGAGTGTACAAGCCTACAGTCTAATTGATTCTTCCAGAAGAATATAAGCACCACAGAAGTATTTTTAATTAAAAAATATTAATTTGCAAAAATAAATGTAGCAAACCATCATAGAGAATTTTAACTTCTCTTATCTTCAGAAAATTGTAAGAAAAAGGAATTGATAAAGAAGGCATGGACAAAGTGCTTCCCTGCACTAAGAATGACTCCCCTTAACAACTTTTCTCTGTCCACATAGCACCTGAAAACACTTTAGGGACACAGCTTTTTCTTTGTTTTTTACTTCTCCCCTCAAGTGTCCAGGAACACTCTAAGCACCACTTAACAAAACCAAACTTTGAACATTTTGAATGAGGATGTTGAACGAAAGCCCCTAATAGAAGAACAAAAAAAGTCATACCGAACAGGAGTTTGTGGAAGTATAACATTAGGTTCCTCATCTGGACTGTTTTTTCGTGGTGTTCTCTCCAGCTGTGAGCTACAGAAATGCAAAGCAAAATTACTTTACATTGAAGTAACTAACTAAATAAAAAACACAGACTTTAATTTTAAAGTGCAGAAAAAAAAAATCTACAGGACATCATTATGAAACTTAGGTGTTCAACCACTCCAATGTTAGAATGATCTAATTTTTATTGCCAAGTAGACCTGCTCTGAGTAGGAGGTTGGACTAGATGATCTCCAAAGATCTCTCAAAATTTTTTTTTCTAGAATTCCACTGACAACAAAAACTTAAGCTGCACATACAGTTAGTAATAGCTCCATTTTAATCCTAATTTTAAATGAATACACTTTTCCAGGACAAATAAAGCCACAGAATGACACTGTGAGCTCAGAAATGTTGAATCATCAATAAGCACCAAAATTTTGAATATGACTAAAAAAACCAAATATGCTTGTGTTATTAAACACAGTGTGCCTGAGCACTAGTACTCAGCTGCTGTCCCATTGGAGTGTTTCAGGTGTTTCTGTGCCTAGCAAACTACCCTCTTCTGCACAACTTCTGGATACAGTTGCAGAGTCAGAATGGTGTGGGGACTACTTGCAGCAGAGAGCTTGCATACGCCACCACGCTCTTTCAGTTAGAAGCAGTAACTTAATTTTAAGGACACAGGACATTTAATGTCAATAGTCCCAAAGCCAGAACTCAGTTCTCAAGCCTATCTTGTTTACCAATGTGAGGTAGCCTCCTTTTCCTCATGATTCTTCAGCTTCCTTTTTGCTGCAGGGCCTTTCACAGAGTAAGAATTATCATGCCAACTAGAGAAACTTTAACGTACTCTCTAGTTACTTAAGCTGCAACACTTCAAGTCTAGAACAAGGCTAGTGATCCAGAAACATCTTAGTTGAACTACAAACTTATGAGATC
>NW_010577765.1:105479-124244 GCF_000705375.1 Tinamus guttatus
GAGGAGGAGGGGGGAACAGCACAATGTCATGTTTTCTATTATAATATGAAACTAGCAAGTCGAAATATTACCATGTTATGAGATCCGACTGTAAAGTTTCATCACGATCCAGAAATAATCTTGCATCTATATCTTTGTTTTTAAGGTAGAGCTCTTCATATTGCTTCGAAATGACTTCGACCTCAAAAAAAAAAGTTTAATAGCAATAAGCTTGAGAATTTACTGAGTATCATAATCTACTTCAGTCTCATGAATACAATATTGAAACTCTTAAGAGAATGACCTTGGATCTTACAGCCACTTCTTAAACAAACAACATGAACCTACCCAGAAGAAAATTATCATTCCCACATGCAAACAGAAGGTAAGCTTTTATAACAGAAAACAATCCAGGATCATGAGACATTTCTGAAGAAACGTAAGCTCTGACACTGTAAAAGAGCTAAAACAGCAGGAGTGCAAGTCAGACCTCCAAATCAAACTAATGCTTCCAGGCTTTTAAATATGTGCTTCCAGAATAAAAAGGTGCCTCCAGGAGCAGAAAACTAAGCGAGTATCTTTAGAACAGCTACTAGACAAGCTACTGTGTCCCTTCCTCTGCTGGTTCAGGAGATCAAGGACAAAACCCAAACTCCAATCTTGTTATTCTGAGTGTAGGTAGAGCCTTCCTCTTCCACATTACCACCAGTATAGATTTTAAGAAACAAACCTACTTTTACAAAACCAGACATTAATTCACAACACGTTAACGCTTCTTAAATTACTTCCAAAAAGCTTGAGTCAGTTAGATCGTATGCTGATTTAATTCCATTTTGCATGGAAAAGTATTTACTTTTCTTTGAGTGACTAACACAGACTGGAGGTCTGGTATTTTTAATCAAGGCCTTCAGACACTTCTCCAACTCTGCTGTTGTGCTCCTGCAGCAGCAGGCAGTCATCTCACAGTGACCTATTCCCCGAGGCCCTGCGCACACACACACAGTAATCATGTGCTCTGGCAAGCTCCAGCTATACAAATAGCCAACACTGTCTATGAAAACAGACTAGCCCTAAACACTCCCAAGAAAAACAATTCCCAAGAAGCTGCAAATACCTCATACAGAGCTTTGCTCCTCTTCATCTCCCTCTAGCTTTGAGAAAGAAATTTGCAACAAGCTCATCTCTAGGTTAAAACCCCCAAGTAAGACTATTAAATCAAAGATGATCTTTAGAATCCAACTATTTGATTTTTTTCATTAAAATTTTGTCATTTTCCTAATGTTTCAGCATGCTGTTCATCTGAAATATTTCCATATTTTATGAACTCCTATGAACCTAAGATTCTCTCACTGCAAAAAGCAGATATTAGCCCCAACTAGGAAGAAATATTCAACCAAAACTCAAAATTCTGAATGAGTCTAGTCTTTAGTTCATTCTTCAATAGTCTTCAAACATACACTGAAGACGCACAATACCAACATGAAGGCCCAGAAGCTTCTTATGTTAGAAGCAAAATTAAAATTTATCAAAAGCTTAGTGCGTTTTATGAATATAAAGGTCAATTTTAAGTGTCCAATATTATTACGTATTGTACTGATGATCTCAACTATGGCTGATAGTGGCTTGGTTTGCAAACAAACTGACTACCTCTGAAATATACCTATAATGTTCTGCTTTGCTTTAGAACCTGCCCGGGGACATAAATGTTTCAGGAACAGGAATCCTGTGACAAGATTCTTCCTCAAAGGCATAATTTCATCAAATTTTTATCAACAGTCTTGGACTGGTAACTTTTATACTGTGCTTAGTAAATTAAGCAGCCTCAATTGAGAACCCTCACTGATGTGAGGATTAGTGAGTGTTACAATGATCTTCGTCCGCAAGGCCAAAAAAGGACTTCCGAACAAGACAGCCAGAAATGTTGTTATATTACAGCTTTTATACACGCATCAAGAATGATGATACGAAACATGAATGTCACAGTGATTCCCAAATTCAATTGGAAGAGATAAAGAACTCCAATGGGTCTTGTTACCTGCACCTTCCCAACACATCAATAACCTAAACAGAACTTATATATGACTGAATCCTACAGGAATTCAGTCTGATAAACTTCAGTAGTTCCATACTCTCAGGCTACCATCTCTACACTAACAGCCAGCTTAAATCTGATGCTCTAAGAATGATGTATGTAAATACTTTGCAGAACATTACTTTTATGCAATCACATACTAAATAATGTTTTACAGGTAAACTGCCATATCCAGGCTACAGCTTGGCAAGAAAGTAGTTCTAGAAAGCAGCCCAAACTCTGCCAGCTGGAAAGTAGTTGTAGAAAGCAGCCCAAACTCTGCCAGCTGCAAAACTCATCCTAATCTTGCATACATTTCCTATACGACCAAAGTAACGTAACTCAATTATATATAAATGAAGACTGCATGCATTTACTGATCGACTTTAGAAACTTGATATTGTAATAGCTATAATTCTAGATTCTAATAATATATAATTTTAAATTGATGTTCTCATCAAGCCCATGGGTATGAAACACTATATAACATTGAACTGGGAAGCCAGGGAGGTCACTGGTTCAGTCTCAGAAAAGAGACTCTGATGTAAAATTACCACAATTAAAAAACAAACAAAAAAGCCACCACTCCATTACAGGTCCTGGAATCCCTGTTAAGCCACATACCTAAAAGCAAAGTGCATTCTTAGGTGATTTTATGTATTGATAAAGTTCTGGTAAGCTCTTCTGAAGAGAATCGTGAGGAATTTAATAATCTTAAGAATTTGGCGTGAAGCAAAACCTAACTTAACTAGGTTAAACTATTCTAATTACCTCTGGTAGCCCATTTGAGGCTACAATGTTAAGTGAATTCAAGAAGGGAATAAAGCTTGTGAAATACACATTCTTGACCTAGAAAAAGAAAAGAAAAGCATAACATCAGCAATGTACAGAGGCAGTCATGCACATGTTGCTTTTGCATGTGTAAAGCAAAAAACTAAATGGCACACTGTTTGGTAATGCACCATGCTTTGGTTTTGATAAAGGAAAAATGAAATTGCCTAATCTAATGCTTCAGATTCTAAACAAACAAACCCAGCATAGCAACAAAAACCCACAAAAGGAATGGATTTATCACCAGTGCAGAAAGAGGATGGTGCTTTAAGCATACTACATACTCAACACACGACACGTTCGATCAGCATGTAACCTTGCACTGGGTCTCTGCAGTGCCTTCTCCCTGGTAAGGTCATTACCCATAAAGTGCCTTTTCTTCCTCTGCATTAGAGAAAGACCTTCACTAATGAACCTCAGAGAATAATTAAGCACAAGCAGAAAGACTTAAAAGACTCTTAATAAATGCATATTTTAGATCTTGCTGCTAACCAACTTCTAACATCACACTTCATAAAACACAGCCATTACCTCATCTAAATTACAATCATGCTCTTTACAAAGGACTTCAATAACTTTTGTATCTGTATCAATTTGCTTTGAAGCACGTGCAGTCCTGTTCTGACCTCTCCTTGGCGTTCGAGCTGAACCATTAACAGTCACTGAGCTCACAGCAGATCCTGGAAAGACAGTCAGAACCATCACAAGGTTAGTCTTAAGGAGTTTTAGAGATTTAAGGTTTTTTTTTTTTAATCATTTTTTTCAGACACTCTTTTCTCAAATTTTTCCTTTTTGCCTGTTAATCTGGATAAGAAAATCACAGAAAATTCATAGAAATAGATATTTTTAAAATTAAAGTATTTGGACATTTTGAACAGCTATTCAGCACAGAATTAATAGCTTTTTTTGTATGTAGCTCCAGTTATCCAGCTGTCTTGCAAAGCTAGGCAAGCCTTTTCACAGATGAATCTCCATTTTTTCATATGTATATTTTTGAGCGTGAAACAACGAGCAAAAGGAGCAATTTCATTTTATGTTTTAGAAGGTTAATGAAGCCACCCTGGGGTTAACTACTGGTGGGAACCTAGAATATGGTTCTGTAGAGACTTCTTCACCAAATGCTACTTGTCAGAAGTATTTTAAAACATTGATATCTTCTCCAAGGTAAATGAGATATAAAAACCTTGAAATGTTCTATTAAGCTTAAAGTAGATGCTTTCCATATCTTAAATATGAAATGTCTTAATAACAGTAATAACATATGTCAATATAATTAACAGTTGCTGGTATAAAGATTATATTCTAATCATCACGCTATTCTCATCTGCAACTTCATTTGCATTCGGTAACTGTTTTATAAGAAAACTGTTCCATAAAAAACAACCTGACAACCTCAATTGCTTTGCTGTTTGCATCTTCATGCCCTCCGTGGCAGTCATGTCATAAGACATGACATCACTTTACACAACATGAGGCCTCTCAGTCAGGAGGACTTAAGAGCACATTGTGTTCTCTCTCTGCTAAAAGAGTGGAGCAGCTCTGAGTGACAGTTTAAACAGGACCTGAAAAATGATGCAGCTCGAGTGAGAAATCTAGTGCTTTGCACTCATAACTGACACCCATATCTGTAATTTAGTCTTAAATAGTAAGTTTTTTTTTATTTCCTTTCAAGATACAACATTAGAAATTGACTTTCTAAACAAGTTGCTGCCCTTCATAGTTCCACTAAAAAAGTGTGAGCAGAATTTAAAAGCAAGACAGTCCAGTTCAATTCAACATTGTATTTAAAATAAAACTCAAATTTAAATGAGACTAATAACTTTATACATTTGAACTGAGCAGGCCGTCTTACAGATTTAAATTCAAAGAAGAACTGGAGGGCAGGGATTTATTAATCACAGGCCTATCCTTTCTTAACCCTTTTTTATTTGTATTGCAATTTTAGGAAATAAACTTTTGCACAGGTTATTCATCTTTAGCTACAACCACCAACTACTAGGTCAGATAAATACCCTCAAAAACATGGCTTTTAGAGACCAAAGTATTACAGCGAGTGTATAAGACTATTAACTCCAGTGTCCTACCCAAGCCCACCAGACAAAAAAAACCTAATCAACAACAACAAAGTGTTTTCCGCATGCTGTAGCTCTAAATACTTTAGTATGTATCAATTTTCTAGCTCATGGAAAAGAAATATTTAACGGAAGTATAATTCTCTTTCTCAAAGCTACAAGTAAATATTGGCTAGGTCTTTCTAAGTAAGATTTCCCAGACCCCAGGTATGGCAGCTCAATGAACAAAAAATTAAGATCCATTATGTTTTTACTTAAAATAAGAAAGAGACACTTGCCAATATAAATCAGATGAATAAAATATAAAACTATCTACCCTTCTCCACCATTTCATTTTTAGCTACCACTGCAACTGGGCCTTTTTTTTTTAATCCACCATATATTTTCTTTTAAGCAACTGTATGGCCCAGTATCACACACACTCAGGTTATCATTTCTTTTTCTTTGACTTATAGCAAAGTCATAGCACAACCTTTTCCTTCTGCAACATAAAAGCAAGGCTAAACAACAGTTTTAAATCATGTTCTGCCCAGACCCCTCTTCTCTTTTACTAGTCAAATACAATAATTTGAATAAGCCCCCTCATCTACTCGCCTGAGTACAGCGCACAGCGAAAGGATGGTAGGAATAGAAACAGCTCTGTTATATAAAGTATGCTGACACATTCAGATAACCTAAGTCATGTTCATGATCATCTAAATTAAAATACCTAAAATTGTGATTTATCAATTAATTGTGGATGCTAGAAAGACTCTATTTGAAATTAAACTAATATACTTTCTACTTTAACTTAGTGATTAAAGGAAAAAAATAAAAAAAAACTTAAATCCTTACTATATGGTTCCTTGAGCATGGCAGGAGGTGACAGTTTGATAAAATAATCTAAGACGCATAACAACAACTGGAAAGAAATCACCAGGTCATCTTCCATCTGCAACACCTTACCTGCAAACATTGCAAAGGAAAAGCCTGTGAGAAGATGCCTAAATTTATTTTAAAGTCATCTTGGAAAAACAAAGATTTGGAAGTTGATTTAATAAAACACCAGAGTTAAAAATCAGAAATAATCAAACTGGATGGCGATATTTTTTAAAGCCTAATAGTTTTACAACTCATGATTCTTCAGAGGTTTGTTTCCCTGACGAGTAAACATACTCTGCACAAAATTCTTACCTCTCAGTGCTCCTCCATTATTTCTTTTGCCATTTTATCACAGTGGAGAAATAACACAGACTATTTAACCTACACGCATCACTTCTGTGCAGTTCCTCCTCATCTTTTTTGTGGTCTTATTAAGTAACTTTGTGAAAGCAGGTAAGTATTTGGAAAGAATGAGTTACTAGTGTACAGAGAAGAGAAAAATCAAAACATAGCAACTATCATGCTGAATACTTGGTCTGTCAAATTTATAATGAAAAACGACCCATTTACTAATCACAAAAATATTAACATGAACATCACTTTAACACCTACTTTATTCTAATTGTTCCCAAATTATGATTCATAGTCCAGAAGAGATCCAAATGACCATTCCAAGACTGCATGAAACACCATGAGGTATTTGGAGAGCTGACACTGAGCCAGAACAGTTGGAGATCACTATGTTTGCTATTTTTACATAGCCAAGTTTTTATCTTCCCTCGGTATTAAGAGTTAGCAAGCACCACCTACATTCTCCTGTGGCTTCAATTATTTGCTGGTAGAATTTTGTATTTCCTTATTCTGAAGGAACAGTCAGGATAGAAAACTACAGGTTTTGATTTATGCTTATGCTGGAGAATTCTAGTTTAAAAGCTCCACTAGGATCAAATGCTCTAAGACAGACTTAAATAGCAAAGACACTTAAACTTTCCCCAATAATAAGCGATTTAGAGTAAGTGGCAATTAGATAGAATCATAGAATGGTCGGGATTGGAAGGGACCTCTAGAGATCATCTAGTCCAACCTCCCTGCTCCAGCAGGGACACCTAGAGCACAGGACACAGGGTGGCATCCAGGCGGGTTTGGAAGATCTCCAGAGAAGGAGATTCCACAACCTCTCTGGGCAGCCTGATCCAGGGCTCTGTCACCCTCACTTAAATTTTTCTTTAAGTTCCTGTGGAACTTTTGATACTTTAGTTACATCCTATTTCTTTCTGTAAGAGTCATATAATGAGACGCATATTGTTTTGGCACTTAACTTTAACTGGGCTGCCTTTTCAAAGAAGAATGTTTTTGTTTGTAAGAAAAAGTTTCAGGGACTTATTAAAAAAACCTGCCAGTCACTTCTGTTAATTGGCCTTTTATTAAGGCACCAATAGACTGTAAAGCATCTCAGAATGGACTTGAATGCAAAATATCAGCCTTAAAAGTTAAATAAATAAATAAAAAGTCAGCTTGACACAAAAACTTATAGTAAGTAATACCAGGTAAAAAACAGTCAAATTGTACAGAAATAAATATTTCTGAGTAGCTTTAAAAAAATAAAATTAGGAAAAAAAAAAAAAAAGAGAGACCTATAACCAGAATATTTGTAACAAGGATCCTGTTCTCATATTGGGCACGTAAAATAAATTTGTGATCTCACACCAAAAATATCCATGAAAATAACTACCCTTTAATGAAAACCTCACCTTTTGCCAGCAAAAAAGTAATCCAGTAGTTTTTCAGGACTAATACAGAATTGAGTTCAGCAGGAACCCTGTGAGGAGACAAAATAAAAACTGCATATTAACTGATTTATAATAATTTTTTTCAATAAATGTTTCAGTCTATGGAACAATTTAAGACAACATTTGACATTTCTCATTTAGTTAAGATTTCATCATATTCCCTATAAAATTAAGACCACGTATTCGAAAAAAAAATCAAGTTCTGTAAAACCATTCAAGAAGTGGAAAAAATATCTCTATCATCCTTGGAAAAGAAAGTGAATGTGAATAATTCACTTAACTGTGATGAGCTGTTTTCTCTCTCTTGTGCCTTTGACTAATGCCCTATTCTCCAGTCACAGCATGAACTCAATCCCATTTGGGAGCTGCTAAGGCATCTTTTCATCCATTCTTTGCTGCTATGATTATGAAGCTCACTCTCCAAATGTTCGATTGCCGAGACACCCGCCAGTGGGTGGCGATCCTTCATGGAGGAAGTGATCAAATATAAACCACTTTGGCAGCTTTCATCATCTCTCACTGAAATTCAAAGTCCCCACTACATCTAAATTAAACACACGACATACTATGACTTAGGTCAATCTCAATGGGTTAAAAGAGAAAATACTAACACATTCTGGTTTTTAATTAACAAGTAAACTTAGAAAAGGCAAACTTACTCACTACTGGGTTGCTCCACATAAATAAGGCCACAAGTTCTAGAAAATAAAAATAATTGGTTTTAAAACATTCTTCTGAAAGTGAAATCAAAGATACTATACCATTTAATGTAGTAAAAAATGTGCTAGTTCATAAAATTTAAAAGTCTAACTAAGAGATTCTTAGAAAACAGGGAGGCATACCCACTACAATCCTGCTAGAGCTGAAGTAATGTCATTACTTAAGATGCCAAAGCTTGAATATGAAATCAACTTAAATTTGATGTAATACACAGAACCAGTGTTCTCTCTGAGGAGGACTGGATTTGTGCATACATTATTATTCAATGACTTGTAAAGGACAGCAAGTCTGTCCTGGAAGTAATCAGAACACTGTGTAAAAGGCAGTTCTAAAAACTTTTACTCTTTCTGCAGCATCACTGCAAGCCTTGAGTTGCCTGGTATTTCTAGGTGAATATCATTTCAAGAAACAAATTCAGGTTATTCAAAACCAAAAAAACCTTCAAGTCCTTTGGTTTTTTGCAGATAACTGCTATTACAAATGAACAATAACAGTGCAGAATAAAAAATGTTCTTTGTTTTTTTTAAGCTAGATTCAAATTCTGAACAGCTGAAGCTGGCGGTATGCTTAATATGTCTTCAAAGTTTGCTTCCCAGGTCCCTCCCTCAATTTTACAATGAGCAAAAGAAAACTTAAAAATAAATAAATAAATAATAGTGAAGAGCTACTAGTGGGAAAACAAAACATGCACTTTTAAATATGGAATGACATTTCAGTGGTCCGCAAAAGACTTGCAGTGGATAAAAACTAAATATTTACAACTTCCATAGAAGTTTATAGCTTTAGGACAACAATAAGCTTTACAGGAAGTTGCAATACCCATTATTCAAGCTCATGAAAAGCATAATTGGTCTTTGAAAAGAATTTAAAAAAAGCACTGCACTTGGGTCTTGATTCAATGACCTACCAAGGGGTGATTTGCTATCCTTTCTTCAAGGGTCATTTCAGGGATATCTGACAGCCATTTCACAGTTCCGAAAGCAAATTGTTACACTGACTCAAACTCATACTGCTAAAAATATCAAGTATTACAAAGCAATGGTGTCAAATTATACAAGCATTAGGTAATGATGCTCCAATGTTTAATGAAATGAAGGTTTTCTACAGGTATTTGGTATGAAGAATTTCACAGACTGATGAAAATGTTTCAGAGCAGACTAGGTCTCCCGAATGTGCACGTTATGCTATCACACATCAGCACGCTGAAGTCCTGATCACCTCCATCTTCAGGTTGAGCGTAGAAAGTGTGGCAGCTGGAGCTGGAATCACAGCTCCAAAAAGCATTCATTTGACAACCTCGTGATTTTTAAGCAGTATGTAGAAAGTTCCTAGCACTCTGCCACAGGCATATTCAGTTTATCCCATACAAAGAAAAGAATATCCCTCTGTTTTGAATGTATAAACAGCTAAAGCACCGGGGAGAGTTTATCTGGATTACAGTTGAGATCTGCTAATGGAGCTGTCCTTACAACGCCCCTGGAGCCTGGAACACACAGGACTGGCACACAGGAGCTATCCTTGCTTGCGCCTTTCTTCCCTAAATTCCTTTGGATGAGATTGTTTTGCAGAGGATGAGGGAGTTGGAAATGGAAAGTTCCTTCAATAAAAATATTCCTTGGATAGCAAAACAATCTTCCTTATGTCTGGAAAAGGCTTAACAAGAGAACCTGATGCCCTTTGTTGCGCTACCCTTACTGCCACTTGTATTGCAGCAACAGGATGGTTCAACAAAGGGCTACGCTATAGAGCACATGTAAGACGTTTTTACTCAACACACGTGAACAGCTCCGTTTAAGTGACTTGTAAATACCACTACACAGAGTTTAATGAGCACTTCTAATATAATACAGAAAACGTGGACAGGCATAAAAAAAATCATCATTTCAAGATGAAAAGTATGCATACTACCTTTCAAACTTGTGATATAGTGCAAGTAATACATCATATTTCTTTTTCAGCCTTGATACAGTGCTATCAACTTTAGTGCTTACAGTATCCATGTTAACATCCACCTCTTTCAGGTACTGAAAAAACGTGCATACACTGAAAAAAGAAAAAGGAAAAAAAAGGTGGATTATCGTAACTGAGAATGCCTATTCTGCAGCATTTATTAGACTATAACCTACTGACCAGATTTCAGAATATTCTTACTAAAAGTAACTGCGAACCTTGCTTTGCCAAACAGTATTTTAGCCCAACATCTATGTTCTCTAAGACTGATATATATATATATATATCAGCCTGTATCACTGCAGACCTATTCCTCTAAGACTGATAATACATATATAAATATATGTGTGTATATATCACTGGAGACCTATATATACACACATATATATAGCAGTCTTAGAGGAATAGGTCTGCAGTGATACAGGTTCTGCTACAGACAGAATTTTCTGGCTAGCACAAGTATCTTTGGAAGTCAGAATTTGCTGACTAGACACATCTTGCTCCCTTGATGTGCCAGTAAAAGCACAAATAAATCACATGGAATTCCTGACTCTTCCATTCTAGCTAAATACTCGACTTTTAAAACGTTCTCTCTACACTAGAAACATGAATGTTGCCTCCATCCATACTAAAAAAGGAACCTCAGAGTGAGACGAATACACTGAAATCTAGGGAATTTCAAGACTTTTCAGCAAGTATTTGGGGCAAGGTTGAAGGGCATTCCCCACCCCTGGGAAACACTGTTGTACAGGGGACCAAAGTTTTCCCCACTCACATGGGTAATATTATGATGATAAAGAAAATATTTTGCTGCCTTTGTAAAATGAGCAGATAGCTAAAAATGAAGGAGGAGGAAGCGATCAAGTGTATTTTGATCCTCAATCAGAATATGTAGAGAGCTGTGTTTGTCAGATTAAAAACAGAACAGTCCCAAAGCCACCCAGAAATTCTTTCACTGTGAAATGAAAAATACTTTCTAGAGTTGCACTAGAAAGGAAGGCAACTGGTAGAAATCTCTGCCAGTTTTGACATTATAACTGATGAGAAGCCCAGGGCTAGCAGGCAATGGAGCGTTGCTAAAAATCAGAATCATCAGAAGTAATAGTTTACTTTTCAAAACCCCAAGGGAAAAAGTCTCCTTGAGCTGGCAGTGTTAGTTGGTCTGGCTGAATGTTTTCTGTGCTAGAGTGGAACATACTGAACACCACTGCACAAGCATAATTAGATTTCAGCCAAGCAGTTCGAAGTCAGTCTAGGCTGAAGGGACTAAATCCAAATACAGGACCTGACCACTGTGCTGGGAGACCACGTGTGGCAGAAGAGGCAGGGAGAAGTCTCATTTTAACTGGCAACTTCCAAGTAACAGCCCTTAATTCCCTTGTTCGGTGGCTTCCTTGGGGATTACAAGGATGAGGAAGGAACAGAACGACTCGCTACCATCTCCTACAAAACACTCAGCTCCCACAGCTGTAGGCCAGGGCTTCAGCGCCAGCAACACGCAGCAAAGCACCAAGCTGCTGACAAATGACCAGCAACAACAGGATGCTTTTCAGAACCAGAAGACTCTGCTCGGGCATATGTTGTCTATGCAGGGTGCAGATATTATGCTGACAGTACCAAAAACTGTATTCTTCAGGTGAACTTAAGCCTAGACCTATTACAGTTGCCATCATGTTTACATTAAGAATTCATTTAATGTCATTTCTCTATCGTGCAGGAACTTACTGAATGTAAAAACGTAACTGTAACAGTCACGTAGCAAAAAGCATTTAAAAAGGCACAAAATTTTGACTAGTTTTTGTAGAAATTAGCATCACGTTGGCAGACTAATGAACTGGAAGATTTTTTTCTCAACTCTTGATCTACCGTGAGACTAATGCTTTCAAGAAGGGTTTTGCAGGGAAAATTTGGTGCATGGAAAGAATGAAAAACATTTCAAATATAATTTATACCAATTAAATTAAGGAAGACCTGAGATTTAACAAGAATCACAAAATTAACACAATACAAGAAGTCAATCAGTTGAAACAAACTCAAAATATTATTGGTTCCTTAACTAAAATATAACAATTTTTCTAGTTTACTCAAATTAACTAATTACTCTAAGTAACCTTCAATTCAACTCTCTTGATACGAACAAAAATTCACAGTTTAAAAAAAAAAAGTGTAAAGAAAAACTGTGCTTTTTATCAACTATCAAATAGCATTGTTATATCTCAATGAAAACTTACCTTATGCTTATACTCTTCAGAAGCTCTGTGAAAGTGAACGTCATTTCATCCAGGTCAATTGACGCAATAAAGATACAGACTCCCCAAGTTTCCTTTTTCTTTTTGTTATAAGCCTTTAATAAATAAAATAAATGTTCATTATTTCTATTATATATTACAAGTAGTTTCTATATAGAGAACATTATTATTTTCAAACTAGAAACAAGAGACCCTCAAGTCAATATTCGGCTAGGAAATCCAATTATTTGGAAAGTAAAAACTGTTAGAAGTTTTCCAACACAGATGAAAGTTCAACTCTTAACTCCCACAGCGTCGGATCCATTTTACCTGCACACTTCAGCAGTAATGCTTTAGAATAGAAACTCTGCTCCCAATTAAAGTTTATGCAAAGCAGAAGCTGTGATATTTTGCTAATGTTTATTAAAACTACATGTGGATCAAGCTTTCAAAGTAAGAGCTGTTTAAAGAAATTATGTAGATGTTTGTAGAGTCAGTACTCTCATTAAGACACTACAGACTAGGGAATGATGGGGGATGCATTTGTTCCAAGAAAGAAAGTAGCCATAAGACAAAGGAACATAAAAATATTAGAAGGACAACAACAAAACACTCAGGAACTTTTTTCTGTATCTTGATCAGTTATCACAGCTGAACCACAAAGATGTCTCTTTCCTTAGTAAGACATAATAGTAAGAAACACCTTCAGCCATGCTCCTAGGCCACGTTTATTTCTGAACAGTTCAAGTTTAACTGATCATTGATCACACAAGAGCAATACCATACAGATGTGCCATCTACATGGAGCACATTCCCAAAGATTCACAGGTCAATCACTTGGAGGTGGTCAGGATTCAGCTGCAACTACAGGAAACAGAAACACTGTTTCCACTGAGACAGGCACCTGAACAACAACAACAAAAAATTCTAGAAAGAGCAACATTTTGCAGATCCAGGAAAAAAAAAATCCAAGCAAGTATTCTACAGGGTTTGGAAACAACTCCACAAAGTGCTCCCAAAAGGCAATACAAGCAACATGACACCAGATGTGGCTCCCTCCGCCTTATGTCATCTTCCAGAGTTATCCCTGAAGGCTTCGCATCCCCCCAGGCACCCACCTGGGTCCTCGCCAGGGGACAAGTCCGCAGCCTCAGGCATCTCGGCTCTCAAGGAGTTTCAACAGCGTGGAAGCTGCCAGTTACTTAAATTACTGTGTTCTTCCCATATTCCCGTTTTGAGTTTTTCTATGTTTACAGCATAAAGTATTTTTTACAAAACCTCATAAAAGGCTGAGGTACCTTTGATGATGTCTAGAGGAATATACATGGTCTTTTGTTGTTGCTTATCAGAGACCCTCATCTTTTAAATGTTTCATGTGCAATTCTGCATCACCAGCAACGTAGAAATGAGGCAGGCAAAAATTTGTCCTTGAGACGTTTACACAGTTCGAAGGGTTTATTAAGAGGTACATTCCCACAGCTGGACAGTTTCAGCAGGTACATTAAAAAAAAAAAAAAGCCTTGTGTATGGAATTTTTCTTCTCCCCTCCTTGCAGTAATCTGTTTTAGGACATCAAACTAACCAATCAGCTCCTGGGAAGAAGGATGACTACTCATTTACTGAGGTCAACAATGCCACTGGAATTGACTGCTCTTGTTCAATAAACGAGTCCCCTTCACTTCATGCTCCTACACACTTACACTCTAACTTTGTTCCACAAGTGTCCCAGAGGGCCAGAGGTAAGAGAAGGTGTCATTTTTCTTAGTTTGTTGCCTATCCAAGCAAGCTCAATATAAGCTCAGGTCTATACCAGGAGAATAGATGCCTGAAGGTTATAGGAAAGGGCTGTTTAGTACAAACAAGTTTTGTTTCTCTAAAAATGATCTCTAACTACCTTATCAAACCTGTACAGTTCCAGAAAGTAGCCTCAGAGGCAGCTTTACTGGATTCAAAACGTTGCAGTGAGTCGAAAAGTTCTACTATCAGATATCCGCATATCCACCACCAAGGTTGCAGGTTGCATTTGGCATCTTCTCCTCAGCTAAACAAAAACTGCTAAATGACTAGTAGCCTAACAGAAAAAAAGTTTGAAGAAACCAGGATAAATTAACACATCATGAATTTTGTCCAGTAGCAAAGAAAAGGTGAGCAGCAGCTGAGTGTGCCCTTCCCCTGATGCCAATGAGTGAGGGAGAAGAAAAAACATATAAATACTGGACTGGGACTATCCCACCAAAAACTCAAAATGTGGACGAACTGCAAGTTCACAGGAAATAACTTCATTAAAATCTTCATGCATAAGTATATGCAAATGGTTTTAATACATAAAATAAATATGATGGGTAGGTGAAAGAGAGGAGAAGAGGGAGCCAAAGAGCTTCTTGTTACATCATATTCCTCAGTACTCTCCTCTCCATATTTACAAAGCTCATAAACAGTTTTTTTGTTTGTTCATTTTTTTAGTTATTTCCTATACAAAAGTTTAAAGCTGAAAGGAGAGCAAAACGCAGCAGCATCACTCAATTCAAGTAATTTGACAGCGCTGTACCTTTGGGGTAGCCAATCCTGTGACACAAATAAACACTTTGTTTAGAATTAGAACCAGGCAATTCATCTCAGACTTGAGGGTGTAGGAGATGCAACAGAGATTTATTGCTAAAAACCCATTGTTGATAAGATTTCTTACTGACTACACTCTGACCCAAGATCTTGTTGATAGAGCACCAGCACAGAAAATGTGAAGGACAACAGTTTAACGTTTCCGGTTTTGGCTATCGGTTCAAATAAGGGGATTTCCAGTAGCCTTGGTTAGCTCATCAGGAATTAAAACATATCTAGTTCTAACTCAAAGATTTTTTAGCACCTAACATACTATATGAAGTTTTCGTAGGACTTTGGAGAACCAATGTTCCAACTCCTTACAGTACCAATCAGTTCAATTAAAACAATTTAGCCTTCTGCAGAACAAAAACAACAAAAAGACTTAGCAACTCTTCCAACAGTATTATTTATTCCACATTCAAGAGTTATTAATATTATTCTACCTATTTTTAGCAGATCATCAGCTTCCCTAAGACTAGGAAAAACAGCCTGTAGGAATCAGGATTAAAATGCTCATGAGCCTGAACTGTTGCTAAACAGAATCTCTGCCTGCCTTCTCACCAGGTGCTCTTGCAAGGCACTTAAAGCATCAATAGAAATCTTTTTTTTTATTTTTAATCTCTAGAGAGACTCTCCAGTGCTAAACCAGATATAAGGAGGGGACAGTAACTGAAATTCAGCTCCAGCTTGCAGGTTGACACGTTTATTATTCTGTCAACACAAAATAATTTTAATGAGAGCCTGCAAGAGTGAACCAGTAATAGAAGCTCAAAATAATGTCGCGTGGAAGAAGGTCAAGAGAAAGATAAAGACCTACAGAAGTTTTCTGAAAAAGCAGGAAGTGAAAAAATGTACCTACTATCTACATATAAGAAGTTAAGTGTAAAGACATATCCTCTGCTTTTCAGCAATGAGGGCTTCCAATTTTCTATTGGTCATTATTTAGAATTGTAGATTGCTATTAACAAAGAGCAAATTAAATGAAATTCTAATATAACACTAGGTAAAAATAACGGAAGGCAATGGGAATCACTTAACTTATAAAAAATGCATTATGTATACAGCTAGATTGGAAGGAATATCACTCTTTTCCAGGACAGACAAAAGATGAGTGCTAGTGAACTATTCTTTTGAAGTGAAAGGGCACAATGCAGAGATGCAATGAATGTGCTGATAAGGCACTGAATACCACCAGCAAGAAGCCACAGTAATGATTTAAGCTTGCTTCAGGGCTGTCAGCAGCTTTCTTTTTTGATTTTGCTTAAACTAGAGTACGTGCATATTCATCTTACTGTTGCCCAATAGCTCAGTTTAGATTCAGGGCTTTATCAGTCCTACAAGACCTGTAATTCTGCACATTCAGCCAAAGTTTCAGTGGATTCAGGTTTGGTTTGGCTGCAGTTCCATAAATAAAGAGATAAAGCTCTGTTCAGAAATGACTTATTAGCTCACGTGTGCTTAATGCTTTTGCCAAAAGCAAGAAGCTTCTACATGTGTTTTAACATGAAATAGGCAACTTATCAACTAAAATGTTTGTTCTTTGTCACAAGGAACAACAAGCAAAGGAACTGATTCAACTTAAATGTGAAAGTTTACAAGTTTAGAATATTTGACCTACTGATTGCAAGCTTAGATGTCTAAAGCAACCACTATACTTCAGAGCTTATTGTTTTTGCTCTATTTAAGCTGCAGGTTTTGTTTTTAAGGTTTTGTCACCAAGAATATAGTCTAATTCTTGCATGACTCAAGTGCTCTACACTAGCCATGTGCCAGCCTAAGTCCTCACCTGGGGAAAATTTCAGAAATTGAGTAATATGAACCATTAGAAACAAGGTAAGATGACAAGCATGCTTAGATACTGGCAACTTTCTGAAAACATCCTTATGTAAGGCCTATGACAACTTGAATTGTAACACAGAAATCAACTAGTTGCTTAGGGAAAAAAAAAATTACAATGATTGAAATTTAAAAAGGACTAACCAAAAGATATAGCAGATTTTTCATCATTGTTTTAAATAGCGGGTTAGAAAGACACCAAACCAAAACAGTTTAGGAATGAATCAATCTAAAGAGGTGAGCAGTAAAGAGGAAACAGGGTAGACCACATTTCTCAAGCAGTGTGATAAACAGGAAACAAGCAAAATAAACCAAAAAAAATGAAGCCCCTACCTAGGCACTGCACACACTACGGCAACATGAGCTGCTGAGGCTGAAACACACAGACCTTATGCACTCAGGTCTTTTCCACATTCTAGTTTCTATCAGTTTCCATTTCTTTTCTGCACAGGTTTGGATTCAATTTTGTCAATAGGCAGTCCGTTCCATATACTGGTTCTTTCCATTATATTAAACAATAATTCACATCAGTTTATTTTGATTGTCATTTTGCTGTTCTTTGTCCAACAAATAGCATCAGAACATAACAGATATCCCGAACCTCTTGTTAGCAGCATATATAGACATTGGTTCCAGTACCTCCTCCTAGCCTTCCTCACATGAGCAACCACACACTGCCCAAAGTACACTAGCAATTTTACTAAATCTGTTTACTCCATCTAGAGTTCTAAGCATTGTTGATTCATAACACATTCCAGGACAGTTACAATAAAATGAAATAAAATGTAACTGACTGCACATGGGGCCCCACATAGCAGACGCCAGAATCAGTTTTCCAGTTCTCAACAGCTATCAGTTTATAGAGTTTTGAAATTACAAACAAAACAAAAAACGCTCCAAAGCAAGTATTTTGTTTACCCAAGTAGTTTTGTTTACTAACCAAGTGAAATGACAGAAGGTAAAAGATCTCTATTTGGCACTAATCCAAAAGTTCTAATTTATATACTCATTTTCATGTTCACAATAAAGTTCTGCGGATGCTCAACATATATAAAAATTATAATTTAATGATAAAACATCCACTTGCTTACACATCAGATGCCTTCTTTCCTACCATACACCTACAGTGCTGATGTAACACTGTATTTCTGGAGCCAGTGTTTTGAATTTTTATTCAAAAAGTCTCTTAGATTTGTATTATATTTCTTTGATATAAAAGAGTAATTAAACCTTATTTTCAATAGAAGAAAGATTTAATTCTCTGCAATTAAGGAAAATGCTATCATACTTCAATAGCTGTCATGTTATGAGCAGTTTCTCTCTGTAATTTTACTCTCCAAACTAAGTCAGCCTTATTTACCAGACAGTGCAACTACCATTCTCTCTCTCTCTCTCTCTCTCTCTCTCTCTCTCTCTATAAGAAGGTCTGAAACTTTCTCCTCCTACACAGTCTCCTCCTCCCTTTTCCTCCTAGGGCTTCAGCAGCCTGTTTTAATGATTCAAGGGCCAGCGCTGGCGCAACCCAGCTCACAGTGCTGAGGAAACTGATAAGCTGGGACAGAACTGCAAGACAGTCTACAGCATAGAGCCATGCAAGGTAAGACAGGTAAAATTAGCTAAGTAGAATCAGAAGCAGCAGGAAAAAAAATCATCAGTGTGGAAAAACGCAACATCTTCAAGGTCTTCTCCAACAATAATGATTCTATAATCTAACATCTTAAAAACAAAACAACAAAAAAGCACAAGGAGTCAGACAGTTTTTGTGGTATCAGTGGATTCAGTGGATGATAGCTCTGAGGATTTATTTCAGGGAGCAGGAGCTACCA